>QFEY01000174.1:0-75925 GCA_003316435.1 Russula virescens
TCTGGTTAGTCTTCTATCTTGCACACACTGATGCTATGGCTGCGCAGGAGATTTTCCCCCGACTCCCTCCCCGGCGCGACCTCAAGTTCCGAGTCCTCATCATTGGACGAGCAAACGCTGGCAAGACCTCGATCCTCAAACGAGTATGTGGCACCACGGAGAGTCCAATAATCTACAGGCGTAATCGATGGGGAGGTCGTGAGCCAGTGCGTACGTGTTCCTAGTGGCGCGTTCAATCTCATCGTCTAGCCAGATTCAAATTCAACTCAAGCCTTCGATAGAGGTAAGCCGGACTCATGCTTGGCCGTGATAGCTTACCGTGATGCCCCTGTTCGTATAGCGCGGTGAACATGACATCGAGTGCGAGATAACTTTCGCCGACCACGACGGTTATGTTTTCCACGATTCACGAGGATTCGAATCCGGAGAAGAAAAAGAGGTGCAGATTGTACAGGACTTCGTCCGTCGTAGGGCGCAGGAGAATCAATTGAATGAGAGGCTACACGCGATATGGTTTGTTCCTTTCCTTGACTGTGATTGCAACTTCAAAGGGCTTTTCAGGTATTGCGTTCCGATGGACAATACTCGACCATCGTTAGATTTAGATCACTTTGAGAAGATTTGTCCGGATAAAATCGGTGCGTCTACGCCAAAAGTTTAGGATTGAGGATAGACATAAGACGAATTTCCTAGTTCCTGTGATAGCGGTATTCACCAAATATGAACAGTTCAGACGCGAGATCAGTTTCAAGTTGGAGGATCAGGGTCTTGATACTAGTACTGACCCAGAGTACCTCGATGCCGAGGTGGAAAGAAAGTTCAAAGAACAGTATCTGGCCAAGCTCAGGGGATCACCACCGGTTGTACGCCTGGAGAGTGAGGATTTTATTTACCAGCTAGCATGTGCTACACTAATGTCTGTCCCCCAGGAATGCACAAGGAGGGTCAACAATGTGTGGAACTTATTGAAAAGACTGCCAATGAGCTCTCGGACAATGTCGTTGCTCTCATGCTCTTGGCTGTTCAGAAAAATAATTTGGAGCTGAGCATACAGCAAGCAGTTCAACGGTAAGTTCCTTTATACAGCAAGAGTAGAATGAGGTGAGCATTGTCCCTTTACAGTGCCCATTCTGCAATCAAGCAAGGCCATGGGGATGTGGAAAGAATAACAAGAATATGCATAATAGCCTTCCCAGCAATATGGGTAAGTTGAATTACCATATTCTGAACTAACTCTGGCTTAAAAATCACCACTCAGTTCTATGTCAGTCTATTCTGTATCACAACATCTATAACTCCTAAAACCTCAGTTTATGCTCTTATACTGGGATGCTTTTCTATGTTCTGCCTTATATTTGCCTCTGCACTCTTTAGGATGTGAGTGTCTCTCACTTGCTTTAATCCTTTTTATATTCTAATTTGTCCCTCCTTCTGCACTCTTTAGGATGTGAGTATCTATCAGATACTTGGATTTTTTTTTTCAAATTCTGACATGTTCTTCTCTGTATATGCTTTAGGATGTAAGTGCCTCTGACTTGCTTAGATTCTTTCTGCACTCTAATTAGTCTCTTCTGTGCCCTCTGCATTCTTCAGATTGTGATTGCTTCCCATTCACTTGAATTTATTTATGTGTTAACTTGTTTATCTTTGCATTTTCTAGTTGGTTAGTGCCTCTTGCTTGCTCAGATCCTTTCTATATCATAACTTATACCTCTTTTGATATTCTCTAGTTGGTGAGTGCCTCATATTAGTTTTAATTCTTTCTATATTCTGAATTATCTATTTCTATGCTCTTTAGACTGTGAGTGCCTTTAAACCATCTAGATTCTTTTTATATCCTAACTTATATTACTCTTTGGGCCCCTAAAGAATGTGAGTGCACCTGGCCCACTATAATTCTCTCTATATTCTAACTTATCCCTCTCTCTGTGTTATTTAGGAAGTGAGTGCCTCTGGTTGCTTAAATTCTTTCTATGTTCTAACTTATCTCTCTTTTTGTGCTTTTAAGTTTGTGAGTTCTGTTGTTTACTAAGGCCCTTTCTATATTCTAACTTATCTTCTCTTGATGGCATTTAGGAAGTTAGTGTCTCTTACTTAGATTTTTTTAATATTCTAACTTATCCTTTCCTTTATGCTCTCCAGTTGGTAAGTGGTCTTTGTTTAAATTGTCCTTATTTCCTGAATTCTCTCTCTCTGTATGCTATTTAGAGTGTAAGCATCTTTTGCTCTTTCAAATTTTGCATATCTAAATATAGCTTTCACTCTACACTTTTTAGTCTGTAAGTAACTCTTATTTGCTTAGATTCTTTCTGTCTTGACATATCTCTCTCTATACTTCTTAGGGAGTAAGTTTCTCTGACCTGCTAACACTCTTTCTGTATTTTTAATTTATCTCTTCTGTTGTGCTCTTTAGTTGGTATATATTCTTTACTTGCTTAAATTTCTTATAATATTCTAACTTATCTTTTTATCTCCATATTTTAGGGAGTGGGTGCATGTCACTTATTTGATGTTTTTTTCTTTTCTGACTTGCTTCTTTCTCTGTGCTTATAAGGAGGTGAGTTGCCTTTGCTTACTCAATTGTTTTTCTTTTATCTTATTGGTTTCTCTGTGCTATCTAGACTGTAAATGCATTTAACTCATTCATATTTTCTTTATACCTAACCTTTCACCCTTTCTGTATCTTTTAGCATGTAAGTGCCCTCCATTTGCTTGAGTGTATCTTAATTTTAACTGAGTTCTTTCTTTATATCTTCAAGTATGTAAGTATCTCTTGCTACTCAAAATGTTTTCTCTATTTTAACTTATCTTTTGTTTCATGCTCTTTAGGAAGTGAGTGCCTCTTGCTTGCTTAAGTTCTCTTTATATTCCAACTTATCATTCCTATAATACTTGTCAGAAAGTGAGTGGCCTTGCTAATATATTTTTCCTATGCTTTAACTTGTTCCTTTCACTGTGTTTTCTAGTTGGTGGGTGCCTCTGGCTTATTTAAATCCTTTCTTTATTTTAACTTATCTTTTCTTCTATACTTTATAGGAAGTAAGTACTCTTTGCTTACTTAAATCATTTCTGTTTTAACTTATCTCTCTTTGTGCTTTTTAGAAAGTAAATGCCTCTGCTTGCTCAAAATTCTTTATTTATTTAACTTATCTCTCTCTTTGTGTACTTCAGTTTGTGATTATCTCTTTCTTGCTTAAATTCTTTCTGTGTTTTAACTTGTCTCTTTCTCTATACACTTTAGATTGTAAATTTCCTTTGCTTGGTTAATTCTCTTTCTGTTCTAACCTGCTTCTCACTTGGCATTCTTTCTCTATATTCTCTAGAAAGTGGGTGTGCCTTGCTTATTCAGATTCTTTCTATTCACTAACTTATCTCTATACTACTTAGAATGTGAGTGCCTTCTGCTTGCTTAAATTTTTTAATTTTAACTTATTCTTCTCTCTTTGCTCTTTAGACTGTAACTGTTTCTTATATGCTTAAATTCTTTCTATATTCTAATTTATTTCCCTTTGTGTTCCTCAGTTGGTGAGTGCCTTTTGCTTGCTTATCTGTATTCTAACTTGTTCATTTCTTTGTGTTTTTTAGGGAGTGAGTGCTTCTTGCTTGCTTAAATTCTTTCTGTGATCTAAATTACCTCTCTATATGCTCTCCAGAAAGTAGGTGCTCCTGCTCTGCTTATATTTTAGCTTACTTCTATTATGCTTTTTAGGAAGTAAGTGCCCTCTGCTTGATTAAACTCATTCTATCTTATCTTTTTGTATGCTCTTCAGTTTGTAAGTGTCTTTTGCTTAAACCATTTTAATATTTTGACCTATCTCTCTCTGTGCTCTTTCTCTATACTCTCTCTGAACTTTTCAGAAAGTAAGTACTATCTGCTTTCTCAAAAACTTTCTATTTTATAACTTATCCCTTTCTTTATGCTTCTTAGAAAGTAAGTGTTTCTTATTTACTTAAACTTATCCCTGTTTTAAAACTTATCTCCCCATCTATTATTTTCAGAAAGTGAGTGCCCTGTACTTGCTTAAATTCTTTCTATATTTAAACTTGTCTCTGTGTACTCTTCAGAGAGTGAGTGCCCCTTGCTTGCCTAAATTCTTTAAGTATTTTAGCTTGTTTCTCTCTCTATACTCTTTAGTTTGTAAGTGTTCTCTGCTTGCCTAAATTCTTTTTATCTTCTAACTTGTCTCTCCATCTGTGCTCTTTAGAAAGTGAGTTCCCTTTGCCTACTTAAACATTTTTTATATTTTCACCCCCCCTTTATGCTCTTTAGGAAGTAAGTGCCCCCTTTTTTCTTACCCTCTTTCTATGTTCTAATTTATACCTCTCTCTCTCTCTCTCTATGTGTGTGTATGCTTTTTAGAAAGTGAGTGTCTCTTACTTTCTTAAATATTCTCCATATTCTAACTTCTCTCTCTGTGCTCTCACTCTGTGCCTTTCAGAAAGTGAGTGTTGTTTGTTCACTTGCTTAAATTCTTTCTATATTTAAGCTTACCTCTCTTTGGATGCTCTTTAGGAAGTGAGTGTTCCTTATTCTCTTTCTTTTCTATATTTTAAATAAACACTTTCTTTATGCTCTTTAGGATGTTGGTGTCTCTTCTTGCTCGAATTCTTTCTGTCTTCTAACTTATCTGTTTTATTGTACTTTTTAGAGAGTAAGTGCCTCTTGCTTATTTATATTCTTTCTACAATTTAAATTATCTCTTCCTTTGTGTTCTTTAGAGAGTGAGTGCCCTTTACTTCAGTCTTCTGTGTTTCAACTTATCTCTCCCTTTATTCTCTTTAGAGAGTTAGTGCTCCATACTTGTATAACTCCTTTTTTATGCTTCAACTTATCTCTTGCTATTCTCTTCAGCTGGTAAGTGCCCCTTCTCAGATTCTTCAAGTTTTAACTTATTACTTTCCTTGTGCTCTTCAGAAAGTGATTTCCCTTTGCTTATTCAAATTTTTTCTATGTTCTGACTTTTCCTTTTCTTTGGGCTTTCAGAGAGTAAGTGCCTTTTTACTAGTTAAAATTTCTTTCTTATTGCATCTAACTCACTACTTACTTCTCTTATCTCTCTTACTTTTAACCTCTTAGGTTGTATGTATAGCTCACTTCCTTAGTAAGCAGTAAAAAACTAACATATCTCTTTAATCTATAATTTTAAGGATGTAAGTTACTTTATCTTTGCTTGCTCTCTATATTCTTACTTCTTTCTTTATATTATAGGATATACTTTCTAAGCTATACTTGTTGTTGGCCAATGTAATGTTGTTATTTTATACCTTTATCCCTATTTTACCAACATACTTTTAGCCATCCCTTTTAATATCCCAGAACAATCATATACACCATAAATTAATTGGTATATTTCATCTGTCTGCTCTTACAGGTTCTGACATCAAAAATAGTGACAGTTCTTATTCTGGAACATGCATCTCTTTTATTTGCTTCACAATCTAAGTTAAAATGGGATATAGCTTTAGATCAGGCATATGCTCAATATCTTGCTTCTAACTTTCATGTTCAAGTTATGCAGCAGTTTCCTGCACCCTCTCAAGAATACTCTTCCTTTCAGCTTATAGAATTTATTTTTAACCATCATCTCTGATCCTTATGCCTTACCTATCTCATCATTGTTATATATGAGTTTTTTAAGTCTGCATAAATATATGAATTTAGATATCTGAATGATATAATAGCTCTGATATCAGTCTATCTTGGCACTGCTGTATGGCAACTATTATATATAATGTCTTACTGTATTCTCAGTGCAAATTGTGGGCCTGTATGTTATACAGAACATATCATATGTAATGTTATGTTATGTAGATTTAGGACATTGTGTTTCAATTTAGATTTGCTGATTAGCCTTATTCAGCTCCTTGATAATCCCTCCAGCATTTAGAAATTCAGTCCAAGCACATAAGGAAAACATTCCAATGGTTTTCCAGTACAATCAGTCAGCACAGCACTAGGGCTGCACACCGTCTGTATTATGGCTACAGCTGTACAATGTACAGTAAGCTGATGGTACATGGCAGACCATATACTGTCTGTATGTTCAATGCCTCTTGTCTCTGATGGTACAGTATGGTACGGATACAGCCGTATTACGGTTGACGGAAACTGTATGTCACGTGCTGCCCGGAATTGTTGGTTGCAAGGTCGTTATCTGTGATCTACGCTTGGCTCATATCATGCCCAGTGACTATGCTTTTCCAACTCCACAGCATTGCAGTTGCCTCTTCCCAATCACACTACCTCTTGTCCTCATCACCTTCCATGCCAAGTGTGACCCCAACTCTGCCGCCACCGCCCCGTGCCCACTGACATATGCAAGGACTATTTCTTCCTCATCTGCTCGTTACAGTCTTGTCGCTAACATTTATAGGTATGTGTAGGGCGAGGAACATGGTCCCTCAAATGCCCCAGTAACTCAAAGCTTTTCAGCACTACACATGGAGCGCACGCATCCTCTTGAAGAACATGGCACAGGTCATATAGTCCTGCACCAGCATAAGGTGGAGCTCACTGACATACAGGTGCAAGGTAGATGCTCGGGCAACCGCTGATGTCCTCCTCCAGGCCAAATGCAATAAGACATGCCGTATGACCGTATATACGGTATACGACCCGTAAAAATACGGTATGATGTGGCTTGAACTGTACTGTATGCCGTACCGTCAGACAGCATCAAAAAGTCTTGACGGTACGGGTGCCGTGGCCATAATACAGCACCGTACAGCCGTGGGTATACGGCACGGTGTGCAGCCCTACACGGCACCCCCTTACGACACCTTTCCCTCATCTTGCACTTTCTCGCGAGCTGTGCCAGCTATGCCCAGCACATCATGTGTGTCGACGCGGTCCAGCATGCCTTTACAAGCCATGAACTTGCAGGTGCTCAAAACACGGCATCACTGTTGGCTCCGGCTTTGCATCCTTTGTCATTGCGTGGGTTAGGGCACCCATAATACTTAAGTCAAGTGAGCGAGTGCAGGATAAGCTCCACATCTTGTTGCCGATTTGCAAACACAGCATGGCCACACCCGATCAGCGTTTTGAATGTGATCAGCCTGAGACCCTTTTAGAGAACAGGCTGCAGGGCATTGGCGGCAGGAACACCGGCAAGTAGATGCTGCAACGGTATGTTCACGTCGGTGCGTCGCTGGCGAGAGTACCACCCAGAGACTAGCCCACCGAAGACTTGGAGTTTGTGAGGGCAGCGTAGCGCTGTCTGAAAGCTGGAGTTTCAAAGAGAACTTACATTTGAGAGGCCATATGGCCGCTTTTTCTTTTTCATTTATGTTGGTTTGGCGACGGATCCCATTCTCTGCTCGCTGGCCCTACCTTGGAGGCTACGTTCCCCCACATAATGCGAGCGTAGGAAGGTCGCACCGGCCCCAGAGGTGCAGAACCCCATGGGGAACTTGCTGTTATGACTGTCGGTATGTGCCGGATGTGTGCATCTATACATCGGCCGAAACAATTCTGCATCCTCCCCGCATAATGCCATGACTATTCTTGCATAATGTTTACTGCAGTGAGGATAGGAGCGCTGTGCAGGCACACCAGGTGGGCCGATTATGATGTGGTGGGAACGCCTCCTCGAAAAGGGTGGGCGTAATGGCGGCGTTCGCGTGGGCCGCACATGTGTCATCTTTCACTTGAACTTTGAGGGGATGCCAGCGCAGAATAGACGCGCGCTTTGCACGCTACCGGGGGGTGGGGGGTTAACCTGTAGTTAAATTGTGTCACGTCGCATCTTCCTTCTGTTTGTTTTTCGTTTCGAGGCTGGCTGCTATAACTGGCTGGTAACTTACCCATATGCCTGAATCGGTGTGTAGCATCTCAAACCTTTGCTGGTTGTATTGTCATGTCCAGGTCATTGAAGAGCCTGTCGAGGTTTAGCCATATACGTTTCTTCTTTGGCTTTGCCGCATGTGAGAGTCCATCGCTCTGATTCGCCCGTGGGCATGGCTTGGTGATGTGGGAAGACAAGTGGCGTCTTTGAATTCTGGGTTGAACACCAGGTACCTGGCGCTGTCGACCTTCTTGAAGATTAAGTAATATTACTTGTTTAGAGGAGTGTGCGTAACTCGCAGTTGCGAGACTAGCCTTGCGGCGTTCCGTGAGATTTCGGCCGGGGATTGCCAGTTACAGCAATAATATAACGTTCCCGCTGCCGGAGTTTTGAAGGTCTGTCGGGCTTCAAGTTCGAATGGATTCCCCCTTGTTGGTTAAAAAAAGTCAAAGTCACGGTTATGCTCAATTTGCTAGTCGCACTTAGGGTTCAGCCTTTGTTGAAGGACAGACATACCAGCTTGGTCATCAATTTTTCCATCTTTTTCTGCGCCTGTACGTTGATGCCGAAATCGGCCAAGTGGACGACGAGCTCGGGATCGATCCACGACTCGTTACATGCGTAACAATACAAGTCTAGCCCGCCCGCCCTCTGTCAGCTGCTATACTACCATGTACGTAGTGGCACGATTTCTGGGTTTGCCTACGTTACCAATTAAATGCGAACATTCTTCAAAGTGTGCCAACGCAGGGCCATTCTCGCCCAACCCATTGTAGAATTTGCGACTGCAGCCGAGCGCCTGGCAGGTGAGCCAGAGCCAGATAGTTCTCCTTAAGGTCGCAATTTGGGCTATGTGCCACTCATGATAATGCCAACATCGCGCAGATTCCAATTTAGTCATAGAAACCGAGGGAGAAGGGCACACGCAACGTTCGCGGGAACGTGGCACATGATGAGCCGGCCTTGGGTGAGCGTGTGCTGGCATGAAATTACATCCTCCCACCGCCTTGACCTCGTGCTGCCGCCCAGACAAGAGCGACATCAGATACCATCAATAAGCACGTGTATATGAGGATTCGGTTGCGCGATGTCCTCCGCAGGGACAAAATTGGTATCGGAGAAGTCAAGAACGGTCGCACCTGCTGCGGAAGAGCGGTAGTGTCACAAGGCGCAAGTGCTCGTACTTGTCTTCTTTGCGCCTAGGACGATTGTGATATTCGTCATTTTCGCCAGCGGCTTAGCATCACCTTCATCTTTTATGTTTTTGCGATCAGGTCCTCGATAGTCGGATAGAATGGGGAAGGGGGAAGAAGCCCGATCTGCGTGACTCACCCGCTTGGGTCTGGGTCGTACCATCTGCCTGACATTCAGGGCGAAGGCGGGTCCTTTTTTTTTTTTTTGAAGCCCGTGTATGCGTCGTAGCTTCTTGTGGAGAGACATCGCCGTTGAAGCAGGTCAGACAGGTGTCGATGCCCAGAGGCCCATGGTCTTGCAAGCGGAGTGGTGGCGCGGATAATACCGGGGATACGTATGATATGTCAATGGGGCCGTACCCGGGCTTCACGGATGAACGGATTGAAACAGAGTAGGCGCTTCAGATGAGTGGGCCCGTCGACAATCAGGTGGATCTCCGTGTCGTTCAAGGAGGTGCACCCAGCATTCGCCGTTGACTACTGAGCGTCGAGCGCTAATGCAAGAAGGGAACGATGTGATGCTGGAGATAAGACGGCACGAAGAGAGGAGTGTGAAGGGTGGGCGGCCGCCGGCCTGCCCTGAGCCCTGGATGAGGAGGCGCGGCGCATTTGATCGGATTGATAACCTGGGGGCGATGTTGTTCTGATGGAGTGACGCATTGTCGTAGGTGCTGCTTCGAAATTCAAATTCAGAGTCGGAGTTTACTTCGGTGATTCGGCCGTCGTGTACACAATTGGCATAACATTGCCGACACTCATCTTTTACTACACTTCCGTACCTATCACGATTGAATTGCCCTGGGGGACATATCCAACGAACACGGCTCGGATCTTTGATTATGAAATGCGTGGACGTTCTTGGTTAGCTGTCGTGGTGTTTGTTTCATATTTGTGCGAGTGCGACACGTTCTGGAACCATCACGGTCCGTGACTCGGTGCCAAGGGAAGGACACAGATAACAGGTCCCAATTGAACAATCTCTCGTGTTCCGCCCCTTGCCTAGTCTTCGATCTTACGCACTTTGGTACTATGGCTGCACAGGATATTCTACCCCGACTCCCCTCCCGGCACGACGTCAAGTTCCGAGTTCTCATTATTGGAAGGGCAAATGCTGGCAAGACATCGATTCTCGCACGAGTATGCGACACCACGGAAAGTCCAGTGATCTACAGGCGTGATAAATCGGGAGGTCGTGAACTGGTACGTCCTCGTCCCTAATACCGCTTTAAATCTCACTTCTATCTAGATTCCGATTCAAATCGAGCCTTCGACAGAGGTTAGGAGGCTTATTCTTGTCCGTGATGGCTGATCGAGACGATCCTGCTCGTGCAGCGCAGCGAACATGACATTGAACACGAGATAACATTCACCAACCACGACGGTTATGTTTTCCACGACTCACGAGGATTCGAATCCGGAGAAGGAAAGGAGTTGCAGATTGTCCAAGAGTTTGTCCGTCGTAGGTCGGAGGAGAAGATATTGAATGAGAGATTGCACGCGATATGGTTTGTTCCCTTCGGTGACTGTGATTGTGACTTCACAGGGTTTGCTTTTCAGGTATTGCGTTCCGATGGACAATAATCGGCCATCGTTAGACTTGGAGCACTTCGAGAAGGTTTGCCCGGATAGAAATGGTACGTTCAAACCCAACTTTATGAACTGAGGATAATAGACACGGGCGGATCTTTCTAGTTCCTGTGATAGCGGTATTCACCAAACATGAACAATTCAGACGCGAAATCAGTTTCAAGTTAGAGGATCAGGGTCTTGATATTGATGACCCGGTACTCCTTGACGCTGAGGTGGAAAGAATTTTCGAAGAACAGTATCTACGATACCTTACGGGATCGCCACCGGTTGTACGTCTAGAGAGTGAGCATTTTGTTTACCAGCTAACATGTACTACGCTAATTTCTTGTTCGCAGGGATGCACAAGGAGGGTCAACGATGTACAGAACTAATTGACAAGACAGCCGATGAACTCTCGGATGATGTTGTTGCTCTTATGCTTTTGGCTGTTCAGAAAAGTAATTTGGAGCTGAGCGTAAAGCAAGCAGTTGAACGGTAAATTCTTCTCATATAGTAAGAGTAAAATGAGGTGAGCAAAGCCCTATTACAGGGCTTGTTCCGCAATCAAAAAAGGCAGATCGCGTATGAGAAAAATAATCAAGACGTGCATAGTAGCCTTTCCGGCACTATGGGTAAGTTAAATTACTAAATTCTAAACTGACTTTGGCTCAAAAATCACTACTTAGTTTTATGTCAGTCTACTCTTTTTATATCAACCCCATGAGTCCTAAAACCTTATTCTATGCTTTCTTACCCTTCTGCTGGAATACTTTGCCTGTTCTGCCTCATCTTCCTCCCTGCACCCTTTAGGATGTGAGTGCCTCTCACTTGCTTAAATTCTTCTATATGTCAACTTGTCCCTCCATTTACACACTTTAGGATGTGAGTGTCTATCTCTTGCTCAGATTCTTTCTATAGCTTACTTTTTGCTCTACACTCTTTAGAAAGTAAATGTCTCTCACTTCCTCAGATCCTTTTTATATTTTAACCAGGCCCTCTATCTGCACTTTTTAGTTTGCAAGTGCCTCTTATTTAATTGAATTCTTTCTAAATTTTAAATTATCTCTCTCTGCACTCTCTAGGTGGTAAGTGTCTCTAGTTTTGTTAGATTTTAGATTTTAACTTCTTTAATGCTCTGTAGAAGGCAAGTACCTCTCATTTACTCAGATTCTTTCTGTCTTCTAACTTATCTTTCTCTATACTTATCAGAATGTAAGTGCCTTTAGCTCACTCAGATTATTTTATACATCTTAACTCAACTTTTCTTTTATACTCTTTAGAATGTGAGTGCCTCTAATTCACTTGAATTCTTCTGTAGTTTAATTATCACTCCTCTTTTTTCTCTTTAGAATGTGAGTGCCCTTTGCTTGCTAGATCTCTAAATATATTCTAACTTATATGCTCTTAAGTTTGTAAGTGCCCTGTGCTCACTAAGAATCTTTCAATATCTTAACTTATATCTCCCTACCATATTTAGGAAGTGGGTGCCTCTTACTCAGATTTATTCCTTATTTTAACCTGTTCTTTCACCTATGCTTTTTAGTTAGTGAGTATTCTTTGCTTGCTTAAATTGTTTTATTTTTTAACCTGTCTTTCCCTTTATGTTCTTAGAGTGTAAGTATCTTTTACTTACTCAGATTTATTATATATATTAACTTATCTTTCACTCTGCATCCTTTAGCATGTAAGTGCCTCCTTTTTGCTTAGATTGTTTGTCTTAACTTGTTCTCTCCTTTAGGGAGTAAGGGCCTCTCACTTGCTTATATTTTTTCTATATTCTAATTTCTCTCTCCCTTTATGTTTTTTAGTTGGTAAATATTCTTTATTTGCTTAATTTTATATATATTCTGAAGTATCTCTTTATCAGGGAGTAAGTGTGTTTTCTATTTGAACTCTTTCTATATTCTAAATAATATCTCTCTTTATGCTCTCTAGTATGTGAGTGCCCTTAGTCTGCCTAAATCTTTTCTATGTTTTACCTTATCTCTTATGCTCTCTAGAAAGTGAGTGCCTTTTATTTGCTTGAATTATTTTATTATTTTGACTAATCTTTCTCTTTATGCTTTTAAGGAAGTAAGTGCTCTTAAACTGTTTAAATTGTTTCTGTGTTTTAATTTATGTTGTTTTTTATGCTCTTAAGGAAGTGAGTGTCTGCTAGTTGCTTAAATCCTTTTATAATCTTACTTGTCTCTCTATGCACTCCATAGCTTGTAAGTGCCTTTATTTACCTTTTTTTTTCTATGTTCTCTTATGTTTTCCTTATACTCTTCAGTTGGCAAGTGGCTATTACTTTTGTTTTCTATATGTTAACTTATCTTTTTCTTTGTATTTTTAAGGAAGTGAGTGCTTATTACTTTTTTAAATTCTTTCTATATTCTGGCTTATCTCTCTCTATACTCTTTAGCTTGTGTGTATCTTTTCCTTGCTTTAACTCCTTTTGTGCCTTAACCTATATTTTCTCTCTATATACTTAGGAAGTGAGTGCCTCTTGCCTGCTTAGATTTCTTTATTTTTAAATTGTCACTCTCTGTATGCTCTTTAGTCAGTGAGTGTCTCTTACTTGCTTAAATTCTTTCTGTATTTTAAGTTGTCTCTTCCTTTCTTTTCAGGTGGTAAGCATCTATTGCTTGCTTAAATTAATATTCTAACTTATCTGTGTTCTTTAGTGGGTGAGTATCTCTTGCTTAAACTTTTCTATATTATAACCTATTTCTTTCTTCATGCTCTTTAGAGAGTGAGTGCTTTTTGTTTGCTTATATTCTCTCTGTATTTTAACTTATCCTTTGCTCTATGTTTTTTTAGGAAGTAAGTGTCACTTGCTTAAATATTTTTCTATATTTTAAACTTGTAATATGCTTTTTTCTCTTCAGCAAGTAAGTACCCCTTCTTAGCTTAAATTCTTTCAGTTCTTTTAACCTATCTCTCTGTGTGCTCTTTAGGAAGTAAGTGCCTTATGCTTGCTTAAATTCTTTTAATTTTTATATTCTCACTTTTCTCTTTCTTTATGCTCTTTAGAGAGTAAGTGTACTTTTATTACTTACTTTCTTTCTTTCTACATCAACTCACTTCATACTTCTCTTATCTTTCTCACTTTTACTTTATAGATTGTATGTTTATTTCACTCTTTTAATAAGCAGCAAGACAAACACATCCTTTCTGTCCATATTTTTAAGAATGTAAGTTGCTTTCAATTTATTTATTTTCTATATTCTTACTTCTTTCTATATATTAGAGTATACTCTCCAAGCTGTGCTCATTTTTAGCCAATGTAATGTTGTTATTCTACTTCTCTATCTTTATTTACTTACAGACTTTTAGCCACCCCTTTCAATACTTTCTGATGGCCATATACATCATATATTAATTGGTATAGTTTATCTGTCTGCCTTTGTAAGTTCTAACATCAAAAACAGTGACAGTTCTTATTTTAGAACATGCATCTCTTTTATTTGCTTCACAACTTAAGTTAGAGTGGAATAAGGCTTTAGATCAGGCATATACTCAATATGTTACTTCTAACTTCCATACTGATATTACACAGCAGTTTTCTGCACCTTTTAAAGAATATTCTTCCTCTCAGTATACAGAATTTATATTTAAGCATTATCTCTAATATTTGTCTTGTTCTCTTATGTTGTCTTATATCTTGCTCTTTTAATTGTTTTATTATTCTTGTGTATCAAAAAATTGTTCAAGTGCTTTTTTCTGGTTTATTGCACCTTTTGACTTTATTTATAAAAAAATGGAAAAAACAGAAATGTTGCTGTTTATCTGAATATTAGTCAGCCAAGTTAGCTGTCTGAATTTTGGTTATAATGCATACCATAAGATAGGTAAGTGTGCTAGGCTCAGATTAATCAACAGGCAACCTGCAGCACTGCCTAAGAAGCCTGAATTGAGACTGTCTTAAAGCAGATGCCTGACATATCATTCTTGCTGCCTCTCCATTCCTGGCAAATTGGCATCATAAGCACCTCAAGCTTGCTTTCCCTCAATATACTTTAAGTCTATCCTTTCTTTCTTCTCTCTTAGATCTAGTCTTAGCCCTGCATTTGTACTGTACACTTTCCCTCTTCTCATTAGTTCACATTTAGTGTCACTCCCTTAGGTACTTAATTTTTCTAGATATTATATGTAAATATCAGTAGCTAGTTCTTCTAAATAAAAAGGTAGCTGTGTCCTCAATATTTAATAGATAGCAGTAAGCAGGCAGGTGAGCAATGCCCCACCACAATATTCCCCTTCTTTTTATGCAAGTTTCCTCCCTCTAAGTTTATGCCACACAGCCACACAGAACCTCCAGTCTGTGTACCTATCTCTTCTTCTCATTTTCCCCTTTCATTCCATTTTTTCAGACTTGTGGGTATGTTCTGTTTTACCTTTATTTGAGACACATGCATTACAATACACCCTCAACAAAAAAGCTAATAAAAATATCTAAATTTAAGGCTAAATAGCTCATTTATAGCTTTTAATTAATACTTCTTTAGAGCAAAAAAAACAAAAATTGAGACATTCCTATTCTTTGAAGATTTTAGGATTATTATGCTACAAGTTTGAATTGGTGTCAGTGCTTAAAAATTGGTATTTCTCAGTAGAGAATATGTCACTAAAATTTATTTTCATCTGTGTCTCAGCACAGCTGCAATCTGCTTGGGAGTTAGCTTGGGGCCAGATTACAGCCTTGATGGTACTGTCATGGGAGGTACATTAGTATCTCCACATGAGACCAAAGCAACTTGGGGTCAGAGTCTGAGCTCCAAAGGAAACTGATATGCAGAAATGCCTGCCTGCCAGTGGGTCCTCCAGAAGTTTGGTCTCACCAAGTTGGAGTCCTTCTCTGAGAGCATGATACAACCACCATCAAGGAGGATGGTTGGGGTGTCTGTATGGTGCACATGTGGGACCGCCAAAAGTTCCTAGACACCCACCAAGTTAAGGTAGGATCGGATTGACGGGAACGCCTTTGTGTGCATAGCGAGTGATTCGGGAAATGCCGTGGGTCGCACTAACCTATGCAGCTTCTCTCATTACAGTAATGTACCTCAGTCGTACTTACTGCGTCGCTGTAATGAGGACGTCTCGCCAGTAGTTTGGCCACGTGTATTCTAGAGTTTCAACACCGGTGACCGCATGCGGCATGCATACAATTGGTCAGCGTAGCATCCTCTTACTGAGCCTACAGCATCTATTCGTCATCTCCCCCTTTCTCGTGCCAGGCTGTGCAGTGCCAGCATGCTTGGCACACATTGCATGCCAATGAGGTACCGCATGTCTGCACAAGCCATGAACTGCACTTGCTACGTCCGTATCTTGCCGCCGATTTGTGAACACAGCGTGGCAGCGCCTGATCAGTTCTTTGATTGTGATTGGCCTGAGACGCTCCTGGAAGACAGGCCGCGAGTTGGCAGTAGCAAAAACGGGAAGCAGGTGTTACAACAGTATGTCCACATAGGTACATCGCGGGTCAGAGTACCATCCACAGATTAACCCATCGAAGAGCTTGCAGGGGCAGTGTAGCGCTGTTCGAAAGCCGGAAGTGTAAAGAGAACTAACATTACAACGGTCATATAGCTGTTCTTTTTTTTTCTATTCCATTCATGTCCGTTTGGGGACGGATCCCGCATTGTTCGCTAGCCTACCTTGGAACTAAGTGGTCCCACATAATGCGAGCGTAGGTCACACCGACCCCGGGGAACAGAGCCCCCATGGGAGACTTGCTAGTATGACTATATGTACATGCCGGATTGTGTGTCTATACATCGGTCGAAATAATTCTGACTTCTCCCCCATAACACTGGCTTCTTGCATAGTGTTCACTGCAGTGAGGTCACGGGTGACGAGCGCTGTGCAAGCACGCCAGATGACTGGTGACCGGCTGTAACATGGTGGGAATTCCTACAAAGAGGCGCAATGGTGGTGTTCGCATGGGCCGCTCGTGTGTCATCTTTCACTTGAGTATTAGAGGGAGCGCCAGGCGAGCAAGCGAGCGTTCCGTAAGTTAGATTTTGTCCTCTCTCGGTTTATTTTTCATTGCAAGGTTGTACTGCTATAACTGGCTGGTAAATCACAGATCTGCTGGGTGTACCGTTATGTCTGGGTTGTTGAGGAGCGTGTCGAGGGTTAGCCTTGTGCGTTGGTTTTTGGCTTCGCGCGCAAGAGCCCATCGCTCGTGGGCGTGGTTTGATAATGCTAGAAGATGAGTGACGTCGTTGAAGTCTGCACCACGCACGAGACACCTGGCCCTGTTGACCCTCTTAAAGCGTTTCAAGTAACTGTTTGCTGGAGCGTTCGTTATTTCGTGGCTGCGGGGTTAGCCTCGTAGCGCTCCGTGAGATATCGGGGTTGCTGGTTGGCTACAGATGTCATTTGGGTTTTGTCCGTGTGTATCTGTAGCAATCGAATAGAACACAGCCGCTGTGGAGGTTTGGAGGACCTGTCAGGCCGCGAATTCGAATGCATTCCCCGCCTCGTTGGTGAGGAAAGTGTCAAATTTAAGGTTGTCGCGACAATCGCTCTTGGCATTCAGACCTTTATTTCGTAGGATACAGATATACCAGCTCGGTCATCGATTTTTCCGTCTTTTTCTACGTCTGCACGTTGACGCCGAAATTGATGACATGGGGGACAAGCTCAGCATCTATCCGCGAGTCTTTACATGCCTGACAAGATATGATATGTCTAGCCTTCCCTCCTTCCGTCAGCTGGCGATACTACCATGTACGCAGTGGTGCAATCTAGGGGCTCACCTGCCTTGCCAATCGGATGCAAGCTCTCTTCAAAGTGTGCTAACGCATGACCATTCCAGAGCAATGCGCCGGAGAGCTTGCGCTTGCGGCCGAGTCCACCGCAGATAAGGCAGAGCCAGGGAATTACCTTTGAGGCTGCATTTCGAGCAATGTGACAATCACATTATGCTCACATCACGCAGATTCCAATCTTAGTCATGGAAACGGAGTGAGAAGAATAAACGTACGAGACGCGGGAACGTGGCGCGAGGTGAGCTGGTCGAAGGTGAGCGTGTGCTGGCATGGGAGTAGCTCCTCCTCCCACCGCCTTGACCTCGTTCTGCCGCCAAGACCAGAGCGACTCATGACATCATCGTAATCGAGTATACATGAGGATTCGGTTGCGCAATGCCCTCTACAGGAATGAAATTGACATCAGAGGTGTCGAGCGCCATGGCACCTACTATGGGAGGGCGTTAGTGCTCTCACAATTGTCTTCGTCACGGTCACATCTACGACGATCAGGACTTTCGTCATTTGCGCCGGCAGCTCCGCATTACTGTCATCCTTTATGTTTCTCGGATCAGTCACTTGATAGTCGGATAGAACAGAGAGAGGGGAAGAGGCTTGGTCTGTCTGACTCACCCCCTTGGGTCTGGGTCGCACCAGCCACCTGGCGTTCAGTGCGAAGGCGTTGCCCCCCTTTTTTTAAGCGCGTGTATGTGTGGTAGCATTCTGTAGAGAGACATCCACTGATGAAGCAGGTCAAGCAGACGTCGATGCCCAGAGGTCTAGTTAGCTTGTGGTTGTAGACTGAGTGGTAGCGTGGGATACGGATATGTTGATGGGGCCGTACCTGGGTATCAAAGCACTGGGCGCATTCTTCACGATAAGCAGACTGAGACAGAGTAGGCAGGTGGAGATGAGCGAGCCCATCGCAAGCTCGATGGGGAGGACCCGGCATTTGCCGTCGACTACTGAGCGTTGAGCGCTGATGTCAGGATAGATAAGACAGAAGGAGGAGAGGAGTATGAAAGGAGATGTGCATGAGCGGCCTGCCCTGAGCCATGGATGGATGCGCATCGTTGTGGCCATCTCATGGGCGGCGGTGCTAATCCAGATAAGCGCGTGGTGTGACGCGCGCCCTTAGCCGTTTCGAAGGGCACTTCAAAATCGGAGTTAGAATGTCGATCGGCGATATTGGCATTGCTGGAATGGCCGCTGTCCGTATCAAAGGAAGGTGATAAATAGTAGGTTTCAACAACCTCACGCATGTTCAAGCCCCTAACTAGTCTTTAACCTTAGACACTTTGGTGCTATGCCTGCGCAGGAGATTCTCCCTCAACTTCCCCCCCGATGCGACCTCAAGTTCCGAGTCCTCATTATTGGAAGAGCTAATGCTGGCAAAACTTCGATTCTTAAACGAGTATGTGGCACCACGGAGAGTCCAGTGATCTACCGGCGTGACCCATCGGGAGATCGCAAGCAGGTATGTCCTCACCCCTAGGACCACCTTCAATCTCACCGTCTAGCTAGGTTCAGATCCAACTCGAGCCTTCGACGGAGGTTAGACAACTTTATTCTTGCTGGCGATAGCTGATCGCGATGACCCTATTTATGCAGCGCGGCGAACATGACATTGACTACGAGATAACCTTCGCTAATCATGAAGGTTATCTGTTCCACGACTCGCGAGGATTCGAATCTGGAGACGGAATGGAGCTGCAGATTGTCCAAGATTTTGTCCGTCGTAGGTCGCAGGAGAATAAATTGAATGAGAGACTACACGCAATTTGGTTTGTCCCCTTCGCTGACTGTCGTCACAAGTTCATAGGGTTTGTTTTTAAGGTATTGCGTTCCGATGGACAGTCCTCGGCCATCGTTAGACTTAGACCACTTTGAGAAGTGTTGCCCGGATAAAAGTGGTACGTCCAAACCCGACTTTCGGAACTGAGGACAGACATGAAGGGAATTTTCTAGTTCCTGTGATAGCAGTGTTCACTAAATATGAACAGTTCAGACACGAGATCAGTTTCAGGTTGGAAGATCAGGGTCTTGATACTAGTGACCCAGCATTCCTTGATGCTCAGGTGGAAAGAATCTTTAATGAACAGTACCTGGCCAGGCTTACGGGATCACCACCGGTTGTACGTCTCGAGAGTGAGGATTTTATTCATCAGCTAATGTGTATTATGCTAATTTCTGTCTCGCAGGGATGCACAAGGAGGACCGACAATGTACAGAGCTTATTGAAAAGACAGCCGATGGACTCTCGGACAATGTTGTTGCTCTCATGCTCTTGGCTGTTCAGAAAAATAATTTGGAGCTGAGCATAAAACAAGCAGTTCAACGGTAAGTTCCTTTACATTGTAAGAGTAGAATAAGATGAATATAGTCTCATTACAGGGCCCATTCTGCAATCAAAGAAGGTAATAGGAATGCAGAAAGAATAATAAGGATATGCATAATGGCCTTTCCAGCAATTTGGGTAAGTTGTATTATCATATTCTGAACCAACTCTGGCTCAAAAAAATCACTACTTAGTTTTATGTCAGCCTACTCCTTTTTATATTATAGCATCCAAAAGCCTTATTCTATGCTCTGCTTACTCCCATGCTGGGATACTTTCCTTATCTCCATCTCTGCACTTTTTAGAATGTGGGTGTCTCTCACTTGGCTTAAATTCTTTCCATGTTCTAACTTGTCTGTCCCTCTGCACTCTTTAGGATGTGAGCATTTATCATATGCTTAGATTCATTTTATATTCTAACATGTCTCTCTTGGTGTGTTTTTTAGGAAGTAAATGCCTCTCACTTTCTCAGATTCTTTCTGTGTTTTAATCAGCCTTTCCTGGACCATTGCATTCTTTCAGATTGTGATTGCATCTTGTTTACTTTATTTTATTTTTCTAACCTACACTTTTATCTGTGCTTTCTAGGCAGTAAGTGCCCTTAGCTTGCTCAGACTTTTTCTGGGTTCTAACTTGTGGTTCTTTGATGTTCTTTAGTTAGTGGGTGCCCTTCACTTGCTTAGGTTCTTTTTATATTTTAAATTGTCTTTCCCTCTGTGCTTTTCAGCCTGTAAGTGCCTTTAGCTTACACAGGTTCTTTTTATACCTACTCTTTGAGCTTTTCAGAATGTGAGTAAACTTTAATTCTCTCTATATTCTAACTTGCTCTTCCCTCTGTTATTTAGGAAGTGAGTGTCTATTGTTTGCTCAGACTCTTTCTATATACTAACTTGTCCCTCTACCTACCCTTCAGTTTGTGAGTGCTCTTTATATATTGAGATTCTTTCTGCATTCTAAATTATCTCCTCTATTACATTATTTAGGAAGTGGGCACCTCTTGCTTATTCAGATGCTTTCATATTTTATCTTATCTCTTTTTCAATGTTCTTCAGTTAGTAAGTGTCTTTTGCCTGCTCAGATTGTTCTCATTATGCCTTATCTCTTTTATTTTAATCTTTAGGGTGTAAGTGACCTTTACTTATCTAGATCTTTTTTGTGTTTTAATATGGCCCTCCTTGTATAATTTTAGAGAGTAAGTGCCCCTTGCTTGCTAAAATTCTTTATATTACAACATATGTCTCTATCTCTTTAGGGAGTGAGTTATTTCACTTACTTGAATTCTTATCATATTCTGATTTATCCCCTCTCTTATGCCCTTCAGTTGGTAGATATCTTTCACTTACCTAAATGCCTTCTGTGTTCTAACTTCTCTTTCTATCCGCACTCTTAAGGGGGTGAGTGCCTTTCACTTGTCTTTTGATATTCTGACTCACACCTTTCTCTATGCTTGTCTTCTATACTTTTCAGAGAGTAAGTGTCTATTGCTTGCCCAATTTCTTTCTATGCAATGATATCCCTCTCTGTGCTCTTTAGGAAGTGAGTGCCCTTTGCTTGCTTAAATTCCCTCTATATTCTAAGTTGTCTTTTCTTTTATGCTCTTAGGATGTGAGTGCCCTCTGCTTGCTCAAATACTTTCTGTATTATAACTTGTCTCTCTTTATGCTCTCTCCCTTTATGCTCTTTAGAGAGTGAGTATCTCTTGCTTATTTAAATTCTTTTTATATTCTGAGTTGTCTCTTTCTTTGTGGTTCTTAGGAAGTGAGTGCATTCTGCTTGCTTAAAGTCTTTCTGTGTTCTGAGTTATCTTTCTCTGTGCTCTTAAGGAAGTGTGTGCTCTGTTTGCTTAACTTCTTTATATATTTTAACTTACCTCTGTCTGTGTGCTCTTTCTTTATATTATTTAGAAAGTGAGTGTTCTATGTTGCCCAGATTCTTTCTAGGTTCTAAGTTGTCTGTTTCTCTGTGCTCTCTCTTTATCTATGCTTTTCAGAGAGTAGGTGTCCCTCATTTATCCATATTCTTTCTGTGTTCTAACTAGTTTCCCTCTGTTCTTTAGGAAGTAAGTGACTTTCTTTCTTTCTGTGGTTTAACTGTCTTTCTCACTGTGATTTTTAGGGAGTGAGTGCTTTTTGCATGTTTAAATTTTTCTATTTTCTAACTTATTCATTCTTCTGTGTACTCTAGTTTGTGAGTTCTTTTTGCTTGCTTAAATTCATTCTATATTTTAATTTATTTTTCCCTCTATGCTCTCTAGTTTGTGAGTGTCTCTTGCTTAAATTTTTTCTGTGCTTTAACTTATCTCTCCCTATATGCTCATTAGGGAGTGATTGACCCTGCTTGCTCTTTTTTTTTATGTCCTGACTTATTCTCCTATGCTCTTTAGTTTGTGAGTACCCTCTGCTTGCTTAATTTCTTTATGTATTCTAACTTCTCTTTTTTTTAATGCTCTCTAGGGAGTGAGTCTCTCTTGCTTAAAATCTTCTGATGCTTTAACTTGCTTCTTATACTTTTCAGAAAGTGAGTGCCCTCTGCTTGCTTAGATTATTTTTAGATTTGATCTTGTTTCTTTCTCTGTGCTTTATAGATTGTCAGCACTGCTTTCTTGCTTAAAGTTCTCTGGATTTTGACTTATCTTTTCCTTTATGCTCTTTAGCTGGTAAGTGCTTTTTTCTTATATTTTTTTAATCTTTTAACATATCTCTCTCTTTGCACCCTCTAGGGAGTAAGTGCCCCTTGCTTATCTAAATTTATCTTACATTTTAACTTGTCTCTTATTTTATATTCATTAGTTTGTAAGTACTATCTGCTTATTTAAATCTTTCTGTGTTCTAACTTTTTTCTTCTTTTATATTTTTCAGAAAGTAAGCACCACTTGCCTGCCTAAACACTTTCTGTGTTTTAACCTATCTCTATCTGTGTATTTTAGTTGGTGAGTACCTCTTGCTTATTTATATCCTTTCTGTGTTTTTAACTTATCCCTTCCTTTATACTCTTTAGGAAGTGAGTGCCTTTGTATACTTAAATTCTTTGATG
Organism: Russula virescens; assembly: GCA_003316435.1. Lineage (NCBI taxonomy): Eukaryota > Fungi > Basidiomycota > Agaricomycetes > Russulales > Russulaceae > Russula > Russula virescens. Next base: position 22,661 of record QFEY01000174.1, read on the forward strand.
TTCTGACTTGTCCCTTCCTTTTGTGCTTTAGGATGTAAATGGCTCTACTTTATTATAGTCTTTCTGTGTTCTAACTCATCTCTCTACTTATACTTTTCAGGCTGTAAATCCCCTTTTCTTGCTTAAATTGTTTCTGTTTTCAAACTTATCTCTTTCTCAATTCTCTTAGAGTGTAAGTGCCTCTTGCTTGTTTAAACTCTTTTTTATTCTAACTTATCCCTGCTTTTTACTCTTTAGGATGTAAGTAACTCTGCTTGCCCAAATTTATTCTATATTTTAACTTATCTCTCTCTCTTTGTGCTCTCTAGGCTGTGAGTGCCCTTTGCTTTACTGCAATCTCTTTTAAGATTTAGCTTATCTCTTCTTCTATCTTCTTTAGTTGGTGAGTGCCTACTGCTTATTTAGCTTCTTTCTGTGTTTTAACTTATTTCTCCCTTTATGGTCCTTAGGAAGTAAGTGCCTGTTGCTTGCTTAAGTTGTTTCTATATTTTAACCTATCTCTTCCTATGTGCTCTCTAGGGAGTGAGTGCCTGTTGCTTGTTTAAAACCATTTAGCATTCTAACTTGTCTTTTCCTATATGCTTTTCAGTTGGTGAGTGCACTCTGTTTAATTACATATTTCAGTATTTAACTTATTTCTTACTCTATACCTTTCAGGGAGTGAGTGTCCTCTGTATGCTTAAATTCTTTTCAAGTTCTGAATTGTCCCTCTCTGTGCTCTTCAGAAGGTAAGTACCTTTTTGTTGCCTTTTTTTATATATTCTAACTTATTCATTTTTCTTTATTATCTCACTTCATGTTCTCTCTCTGACCTCTTCAGAAAGTGAGTGCCACTGGCTTAGTTGAAATTTTCTGTGTTATAACTTGTCTTTTCTATGCTTCTCAGAAAGCAAGTGTCTTTTGCTTGTGTAAATTCATTCTATATAGTAACTTGTTCCAATGTATTCTCTAGACTGCAAGTATCCTTTTATTGCTTAAATTATGTTTTGTATTTTAAGTTAATTCTCCCTTATGCTCTTAGTTTGCAAGTGCCTTCTGCCTGCTTAAATTCTTTCTATGTTCTAAGTTATCTCTTTCTTTATGCTTTCTCTTTATGCTTTTTAGATGGTAAGTGCCCTTTGCTTAAATATTTTCTGCTCTATAACTTGTCTTTTCTGTGCTATTTAGAAAGCAAGTACTTCTTACTTAAATTTTTCTTTATTTCAACTTACTGTATCTCTGTGCTTTTCAGAAAGTGAGTGCCACTTCTTATTTATATCTTTTATGTGCTAACTTCTCTCTTTCTGTGCTCTTTAGGAAGTGGGTGTCTCTTGCTCACTGGATTTCTTTCTATATTCTGACTCTTCTTCCTTTATGCTCTTCAGGAAGTGAATGCCTCTTGCTTACTTAAATTCTTTCTATATTCTGATAAATCATTCTTTCTATGCTTTTTAGGAAGTAAGTGTTCTATACTTGCTTAGATTTTTTATATATCTTAACATATCTCCCTTTATATGCTATTCAGAAAGCATGTGCCTATTGTTTGCTGTAAATTGTTTCTGTAATCTAACTTGTCTCTTCCTGTATACTTTTAGAGAGTAAGTACCCCTTATATGCCCAACTTTTTATTTTTCTCTATATAACTTGCTGCTCACTTCTCTTACCTTTCTCACACTTTACTATTTAGGTTGTATGTATACCCCACTCTTTAAATTTCAGCAAAACAGACTTACCTTTTCTATCTATCTTTTAAGAATGTAAGTTGTTTGACATTTGCTTCACCTCTGTGTTCTCACCTCTTTCTTTCTTTATATTATAGGATATACTCTCCAAGCTATCCTCATTTTTAGCTAATGTAGTGTTATTATTTTATATTTTAATCTTTATTTTACTTATCCACTTTCAGCCACCTCTTTCAATATCTTATGATGATTATATATATCATCAATTAATTGGTATATTTTATCTATCTGCCTCTTCAAGTTCTAACCTCAAGAATAGTAACAGTTCTTATTCTGGAGCATGCATCTCTTTCATTTGCTTCACAATCTAAATTACAGTGGAATGAGGCTTTGGATCAGGCATACTCTCAATATCTTACTTCTGGTTTTCATTCTGAAGTTATGCAGCAGTTTTCTGTATCTTCTAAAGAATATCCTTCTCTTCAGTTTATAGAATTTATCCTTAAGCATCATCTCTGATGCTTGTATCTTGCTTGTATCTTCTGGTGTTCTATCTTTCATAAATATAGGTTTTTGAGTCTGTATAATTATGTGAACCCTGATATCTGAGTGATATTATACTAGCATTGGTTATTTAATACTTTAAATATCAGTGTAGCAAGGATTCTAAGACAGAATTATGCAGTAAGTTCAAGAGAAAGAATAAGATAATAAAGGTAAGTGTATAGAATACAGGTCCCATATTCTTATATAGTGCCATTTATATACAGAGAAGATATAAATATAATGCATACTTTGCTGATATTTGTTAAGAACACATTTGTAAGATCTTAGTTGTTTATATACTGAGTGTCATAGCTTCTACAGGCTGTTCACAGTACTGGGTGACTTGCTATAGTTCTATGTAGTATTGGGCAATGTTAATAGTTGACAGGGTTGGTCAACAGCTAGAAATGAATAGGCAACAGAGGTAGGGAGTAATGAATCGGAAGTAGATCCAAAGGATATGGCAATCCAGAGGTGACACTTGCATAGGACAAATGAGGGACTGAATAGATTGCTATACGGCCGATAGGGATCAGCAATGAGTGGGACATGGGCTGACAAGTGGCAAGGCAGACCAGGGACCACTTCGGAATGAAGAAATGATCAGGAATGAGACGGGCAGAGGTTCAGTCTGGGGCACACAATAATTACTGCTTTAGGACTAACTAGCAGTAGCTGTCTTAGTTTATAGCACTAAGCTGGCATGGGAATGCTCTCAGCAACAAGCCAAGCATGAGCAAGGTGAGGAGATGAGAGGGAAAATCTTGAAGTGCACACTTAGGCTGGCACTAAGTGAAAGAGGACAAAGACAATGTAGATTGGGTACAAAGTTGAGCTTAGGGCTCAACTATCTAGTCAGGCAGTCTTTAAATACAGGGAGTCCAGGTAACTACATTAGTGGGATCTGAGTCACAACCAGTCCTAGTAGTAGTAGTATTGGCACCATACAGTAACTATCATAGGTCACACATAGTATTAGTACTTGAGGCAGTACATACAGTAATCAGTCTGAAGTAAGGCAAAGTGAACAGGTAAGCATAATGGAGTCATCAGTCCATAGTATAGTAAAGGTGAAAAGTTCATAACACTGAGCTTTACTACTCAGACTAGAAAAAGATAAGGAATAGGAGAAAGAAGAGTGTTTTAAAGAGATAGAAAGAAAAGGAAAGTGCAAGAGTATAAGGCTATAAACTAGTTAAATTGGCAATAATCTGCCTAATATTGTAAAATAAGTGAAATATAGACAGAACATATATAGAATTAGTATCTAAGGGGAAGATAGTGGGTGCAAGCTAATGTAAAGGAGTAGTTTTAGAGAAGTTTAGTTTGTGCCTGAAACTGGTTAGTGAAGTTAAGGTTAAGATATTATCTGACTGCTAAGTAAATTTAGAAACACTAACTCCAGATATAAAAGATGGTGCCTCTGAATTTACTAAGCAATCAGATAAGATCTTAACCTTCATTTTGCTAATCAGTTTAAGGCACAAACCAAACTTCCCTAAGACTACAAAGGAGGAGAATATGTTTAGTATGAATGCAGTGCTAACTATGCAATGCAGTATGTCAGCTGTGTTACAGCCTGTGTGCATTTGGGTAGCATAGGTTATTGGTAAGGGTGTGATAGTGTTACAGCTCTACAGGCCATTCTGATACTGCAGATGTATACATGGCTGATGGCACATGATGCCTGCCTCTTTAGGCAAGTAGCAATGATTGGGACTTAGTTATAGCACTAAGTAAGCTTTGGAGCAGTCCAGCAAAGTGCAAGGATGTAGTGAGGTGAGAAGTAGAGTGGGGAGTTGCTTGATGACACTCTCAAGGTGCTACTGGGCAGTAGGGCAAGAGAAGAATGTAGATTGGGTACAAAGTTGAGCTTAGGGCTCAACTGCAATGTTACAGAGGTTTAAATACAGGAAGGGTCACATAATTGTGCTACTAGGGTTAAGTCAGGTAAGTACTAGTACTAGTAGTATCTGTCCCTATTGTAGTGCACTAGTACAAGGAGTCTCAGTCTCATCAGTCATTGGAATATAGTACAGTGGCACAGCAGTCACTTAGCTACAAGATCTGGGGCAGTTCTGAGTCATCAGTCAGTGGTAAGCATACAGTAAGAGTCAGCAAAGTAGAGTAAGCATAGAAAAAGGAAAATAGTTTGTAACAGATAGTGTGTTGAGAATTGTGTTACTGTCAAGAACCATAAGTGGCAGCAGTGCATAAGTGTATAGTTGATGAAAATGATTAATTCTAAGGCCAGTGCACAAGGCTTCCTTCTTTATTTCAGTTTAAGACTTAAGACTACCATAAGCCAGTCTCTCAGCTCTTTGGTGATAACCCCTCTGATATTTACAGCTCTAGCTAAGTGAGGATGAAACTGAACTTCAAATATAAGCTACTGTAGTTGTACCTCATTTCATTATATCAGCCACACAGAGTATACACAAAAATGCAGTGGGGATAGGTTAGGTAAGTGGTAGCGAGTAACTAGGTTGTGCACTATTAGATCGTGATCTGTATAAACGCGCGACTCGGCAACCGCCGCTAATTGACATTTTTACTTCTGCACGCGGCTTTGGCTTGCAGCAGGGAGGCGAAACATCACATACCCCCACTTTTTCCCCCTTCTCCCCCATTAACGACTAGAAGATCCCCCCGATAAAAATGTCCCTAAACGGACGCCAGATCCCAAACGGAAGCGCGCAAACGCCCATAGAAATACCAACACCACCATCGTCGCAATCGCGGACCGTCATCGGAATAAATTTTGGGAATTCCTACGCATCCATCGCCGTTCTCACCAAAGTGCGCGAACCATTTCTTATCTCCTTTTTTTTTACTTTCTGATCTTGTGACGTTATACTGTATTGGAAATGATCTGGTTTCTTTTGCTGTTTTAATCCTGTAGGAGGGACTGGCAGAATGTATCGCCAATGAAGATGGAGAGCGACAGATCGCCTGCGCGATCTCTTTTCATGGCGAAGAAACGGCACGTTTATACCCATCCGATCTCCCAATACTACTCGTTATTGACATCGAAGGGTATATATAGTATATCGGGAACGAAGCAAAACCACAACTCGTGAAAAACGGTGCAAACACTATCATCGGATTTCGCAATTTGCTCGGCAAAAAGTACGTCTGGTACTCAATTCTTATCCACAAACCTCGTATACTCACCGACGTGTTACTCTCTCGGGACAAAGATTCTCCGAGCTTCCAAAAGACCGCCCGACATCCTCGGCGCCGGTCATCCAACATCCAGATCTCCCCGACACGCCCGCCTACAAAGTACAGGTCTTGCAGCCTGCGCCGTCCCCACTTTCGCCGGCTGCCTCGGCGCTGACGACAAAATCAAACACCCCCGCGGCATCCCAAGTAGCGACGCCACGCTCTGAGCCTATCCCAGCTGAAAGGGTGCTATCGCCGGCGGACGTGACGACGCTCTTCCTTCGCTCGCTCCTACAATCTGCCGAGGCGTTCCTGGGCAAGAACGTCGATGGGGCAGTACTCACCGCACCCGGCTGGTTCGCTCCGGCGCAGTTAGATGCACTGCACGAGGCCGCCGAGGCAGCAGGCATCCGCGTGCTGCAACTGTTGGAGGACGCCGGTGCGGCGGCGTTGTGCGCGGCTGCCAATGCGACCGCCACGACGACTACGGCGCAACCTATGGAAGCTTTGGGTCCGGATCGCACGCAGCTTATAGTCGACCTCGGCGCGTCGTCGCTCGGGTTGTCCCTCTTAGCCGTGCGCCAGGGTCTGTTCCACCACCTTGCGCCGGCGGCGTACCATCCTGAGGTCGGGGGCGACGCGATCGATGATCGATTGCTCAAGTTCTTCGCGAAGGACTTTACAAAAAAGACGAGCGTGCCGCTCAAGGTCGCGCCTGCGAGCGAGACGTTGGATTTGCGGGCCGAGGCGCGTTTACGGCTCGCGCTGCTCCATACCAAGCGGACGATCGCTGCTTCTGTGGCGGGCGTAGGTGGAAGCGCGGCGACGTGCGCCGTCGAGTCGCTCAAGGATGGCCTGGACTACACTGGGAGCATCAACCGCCTGCGGTTCGACATGGAGGCCGCGCCGATCTATAAAGAGGTTGTCGGGCGGGCAGAGGAGCTATTGCAGCTTGCGGGGCTAGACTGGATCGAGGTGGATGAGGTGGTGTATGCGGGCGGAAGCGCATGCCTGCCTGGCCTGGACGCCGCGCTTACAACGCACTTGCGGGAAGACGCGGCCACGCCATTCTCTACGGGCACCGTTGCTGGTGGAGGAATCGGGGACCCGACCACGCTGCTTGCTCGTGGTGCAGCACTTCAGGCGCGTCTCTTGGCCGAGATCGAGAATGGTGCGGACGAGCGCATACGCAAGGCATTCGAGCGTGAGAGTGAGCTCGTTGGCGTCAAGGTAGCGCAGCGCACGATCGGCGTGTTGTTCCCTGGAGCGCCTGGGGGAGGGACAGAAGGCCTCGGCGGGCAATGGATCGGAGGGATTCGGGCCGAGACGGCCGTCCCTGCGCGGCGCACTTACGCATTGGAGGTCGATTTAGGTGAGAGTGGCGCAGAGAAGATTGTTGGACTAGAGGTGTGGGAGGTGAAGGAGGGCGTGAAGATAGAGAAGGTAAAGCCTCCGAAGGTGGAAGACGACGAAGAGGAAGAGGAGGAAGAAGAAGAGATTGAAGAGAAGGAGAGGACAATCTCGAAGGAGGTGTATTTGGGTGCGCTGACGGTTCGGGTCAATCATGGACGGAAAGAGGGACGGCGATGGGGCACGTCGATCGAGGTACAATTCTTGATCGAGGCGAGTGGCAAGTTGCAAGTGTCTGCGTACGAACGAGGCAAAGACGAGGCCAAAAGCATTTTGGTAGTGTAATTAATTAATTATGATAAATAGAGGTGATGGATTACATAATATGACACGGGTGTGGCTGACAGATTGTGTGAACGGAACCGAATTTGTTCGAAAAGCGTCTATTGGAATTGGGTTGACGGACAGGGCGGGAAAGAAAGAGGCAGTGACAAGAGACGATGCTGCCTTACTCTGAACTCGCCAATTGGGACGGCTCCCTTTCTGCCCCCGACTCGAGATCCACAACTGAGCCCCCGCCCTCGTCCGCATCACTCCCCGTCAATAACAACCCCTTCCGAGACATGCTCGATCCTCCCCCGACCGATCCAAACGCCCTCCCCTTATCTCTTCGTGAGCAGCACGACCCACTCCCACACCCACACGCCCCGTCCGTATACGATCTATACCCAAAACACACTCAAACCGGTCAACACCACCGCCAACACCAACATCACCATCAGGTTGTCTCACCTCTCTCACCTCTCTCTTATCTTCTTGCCCTGCTGATTCACAAAAAAACGCGCATATATGCAGGCTCATCGTTCCTTGGCACCCCATCTACCCCATCCGCCACTTTCCCTTCACTCCGCGCCCGAGTCCTCGTCCTTGTCGTACGCATTTGGGCAACCATCATCCTCAATCGAATCGCCACTTTTCCTCCCGAACGGACACGGACATCACGGGCATGAGGACGACTCTGTCCTCTCGCCCCAAGAACGCGAGATCATGGCCGATATTACTCTCGATCCTGATGACGACTCCACCGCGTGGGCATGGTCCGCGGGCATACAAAACAATGTCCACGGCCGCGACCGCGACGCGTCGGTGGTATTGGAGAGTAATAATGCGAAGGCGGTAGACGCGAGCACCGTGCTTCAGGTGTGTAACTCCCCACCCATCCCATCCCTTTTCTTCGTCCTTTCACCTTATTTTTTGTCCCCCTTCCTTTGGCCCCTGCTCTTCCGCACGGCGATACGGTGCTAACGGTGTCCTTTGCGCGCGGCCCGCCATCCTATTCCAAATAAAAAGTCAAGACCCCCACCCGTCACAACCGCGTCACAGCGGCACTTATTAACTCCGCCAATACCGCCATTAAAACCACCAGTCGCCATCGCGTCGACGTCTACAGTCGTCTCTCCATCGCCGTTTGCTCCGCAGGCGTCGAGACCATCTTCATCGTCGCCATCACATCCAGCAACCAAAGAGGCACCAGATATGCACCGCCCTACCCACGCGGAAAGCCAATACGTAATGAAACACGCGACAGCGGGGTTGCGCGGTGAGGAGACAAGGCTCGGGGATGTATCCCGAGGTGCTAGCCAGCGTGTTGCTAGTGGCGTTCAAGAGACGCCCGCTGATCCTCTGCTTGATCCACGCCCCACATCCCAACAGGTGTGTCCGTCTTCGCGTTATTCTCTTGTGCCTCCGTGTACGCATACGTCGTTTGATAGCGTCTAGTACCGGGCCCTGTGGACACCGCCCGTCGTTCGTCGTCATCAAAGTCCTCCCGTGTTTCCAAGAGGCGCTCATCAAAAACACCATTATTCCTTCCCTCCCCCACAGAAAGCGCCGCCTCGCCCTCTCAGCCTCCGTCTGGCCCACCCCTCCAAGTTCCGGATAGGCCCCTCGAGCCACCAGATGTCATATCCATCACCTCTACATCGTCGACATCGCCGCCGCCACGGCAGCGTCCTCCTCGCCGTAGTCCGCGCAAGAAGCCCAAGACCAAGCAAGGAAAAGGGCAAGGACGACAGCTGATGGCGTATGTCCTGGTACCCCCACTCCCATCTGGCGCACGCAAGTCAGACTACGTGCCGCTAGGACAACTTCTCCGCACACGCAAGCGACGCGATACCGCCAAGGTCAACGTTAGCGCCGGAGATAACTCTGGCTCCGCAGCGCTCGCTGCGGCGCTCCAGGGCGCGTTTGAGAATAACGCATCCGGTACTGGACGTACGGATACGCAAAACGCAAGACGAAGGATGAGAAGAGGAGATAAGCAGAAAGCAATGGAACCCGTGGAAGTCATAGACGATGAGGACGAAGACGGGGTCGAGGTCGAGGTTGGGGTCGAGGCGCAAAATCAAGCGTCTTCCACCCTTGCTCACGCGTTGAGCGCAGCATTTGCGCACAACTCATCTAATCCACATGTAGCAGCCTCATCAGTGGCAAGTGCAAGCGGAAGCACGAACCACTTAAGGAAGAGCACGCATGCGGAGGTTGTGAGTGACAGCATGAGCGTGGATATCGTCCCCCCACCGCCAGCGAAACACTCTCGGTCTCAACTGCGCCCCCGTGTCGCAATGATCGCGGACAGCGACAAGGACAAATTGCCCTCGACGCCCTCTTCCCGCCGACGGAATGAGAAGCGCCAGCCACTGACCCCTTCCAGTCCACAGAAGAAACGACGGCGCCTGGAAAAGAGAGGCGACGATGCGGACGCGCATGAAACTGAAGTTGATGGGGAGATCGAAGTCATCGAGAGTTCACCGCAAGAGTTGCGGCGGTCCCCAAGGAGCAAGCCACACTCGAAGGCTGACCTACCCCGAGGAAAGCACAATCGCGCCAGCCAACAGCTCCGCACGTTAATACCATCCATCAAGCCTGGATCCGTTCCTGTGTCCGAGCATTCGCCGTCGCCGACACCACCGCCACAGTCACCGCCAGCCACACCACCTCCCAGGGAGGCCCCGAGGGAAGAGCTCCCGCTGACGATCCTTCCTGTGCCTTCGTCCCCAGATATCGTGATACCCTCTCGCGCGCTCAACTACTTGCATGCCTCGCCCCGTCCCCCAGACCACCGATCTGAAGCTAGGGCCAGTGGTGGCGATGATAGTGAGGGAGTGGATGGAAGGAGATATCAGACGCAACATGGGTCCCTGCAGGGTTTTCACGATGAGGAGGCCGCGGTAGGCGCGCACGGTCTCCTCGTATCTCCCGCTGCCGCTGCCACCACTGTGGATAGTAGCGTCCGCGCCAACACGATTACCACCATCGCCGATGATTTGCACCATCCTTCCCTGAATATTGGCCTGGATATCGTCACCGACCCTATGGACATAGGGGACGGAGAACAAGAACGGCAAGATGCGGTCCGAGCAGCCGTTGTTCCGCTTCACGCCTTGCGCATCTCGAGCACCACCCACCCAGACGGCCCCATGTTAGGCTTTGCTTTGTCCGAACACGAAGGCGCAGGGCGCTCTAGCCTGAGCGCAGACCCCGACACGGATGTGTCCAGCGATGGCTTGGGCCTAGGATTCGGTGCCAATACGGGTCCGACCATGGAGTTGATGACCAACCCCTGTTTCATCGACGACACAGTAAGATGGATTGACTGGGGCGCGGCTGCTGGCCCCAGTACTGGCGTCGTTCCTGGAAGCGAATATGTCGGAGACGGCACGATCGACCCTTCCGTACTCGGTGGCCCTGGTGCTGGAAGCCCCTGCAAGATGTTCAAACCGGACTCGCCAGTTAGGGGCCGTGCAGTCAGGCGTACGATAGACGCAGACAAAAGCCTGGACGACGCCGGGAACGCCGAAGGGCTGTTTGTTGGAGGCGCGGACGGGGCGGGGCGGCGTATCGGTTCTGGCGACGTGCGGATTCGGGCGAAGACCTGGCGCAAGGCGCTCGCGGACGGAGACAAGGAAAGCGAGGACAACACCGATGCCGAAGTCGATAGCGCTGCGGCAGAGACTGCGACGACTTCAACCCAGATAACCTTCTGCCATCATTGTCGGCGCAAGACGCGACGGCCAAAAATGCGTTGTACGCATATCAAGGAGTCGACTGGCTCGCAGTGTTGCAAGTTGTATTGCGATCTGTGTATTGAGAAGCGGTACGATACGAATTCATTCCTCCCCTCTCCCACATAGCTGACGGCCGAACTGTGAATTTTGCAGGTATCCCGACTTGACGTTCGACGAGTTCGCGACTGCGTTCTCTTGTCCGTGCTGTCAAGGTTACTGCAATTGCAGTCATTGTTCGCGTGCGCGTGGGGAGGCATACATTCCCGAACGAAATGGAGGGTGGCGTAAGTGGGGAGGTTGGCCCGCCCCCGCTGCCCCGATCACTTCCATCAATGGCGTGTCGCAACCACCACAACGCAGAAAACCGCGGCGAGTTGGAGATGCGGTCGGCGGTCTCGTCAAGCCTCCGGCGCGCAAGCGAGGCGGCAGCTCCGCGCCAGGTCCGGCGTCGCAGAATTCTTTGGAGGTTGTCGAGAGCGTGTCCGCGCCTGTGCCTGTGGGGACTCGAAACACCACTACCATCACAACGCTCACGAGCGAACCGCGGGACGATGCAACAACTGTGACCGCCCCTCCTCAGCTTGCTGCAAACCCCCCTTCTATGCCCGCATCCCATTCTCTTTCTGCGTCACCGCATAAAAGACGTCGCCAGTACATCTACATCGGCAAACTGCAAAAGACGTGGGGTCGTCTCATGTCGGTCCTAGATCTGGAAGGACAACAGCAACAGCGCAAGAATGGCCAACACAAACGCAAGCGCGCCGTGCGCGTGCGCGGACGCTTGTTTGCGGGTAGTGAGGAACCGCTGCTGGAGGCGCGGAGAAGACAGCGCATGAAGAAGCTGAGGCGCGGTCAGGATGGCTCCTCATCTGCTGCATCGTTGCCACCCGGGTCGTCTCCCGCGCGCGCGGCGTATGGAGATATAAATGGGGACGGTGATGCGGATGGGGGTGTGTGGCCGGGCGAGTACGCCATGCCGCTGGGTGTTGTCGCTGCGGTAGGAGAGGACCATGGCCAGAATGGGAACGCGATGAGGATTACGCCGGAGGAGGTGGAGCGTGCGATTGGCGCCGCGCTCGCGGTTGGCAGACAGTAAGTCATTCAGGTCAATTAACTGGGATGCAGGAACAAGTGGCAGTAGTATTGCAGTATAATAGTCGAAACGATAGTTGGTATCTATACAAAAACTTTGCATATACATACATACATCTATTCCCACATTGTATTTATCCTAGGATTTTTCTTCTCAAAGCGCCTGTGGTGGCTATGCTGACTGTCACTTCTATCTCACCAACTGAATATTGAAGTAGAGAACGCCTTATATCTACTGTCCTGATGAGGAAGCTCTTGTCCCACCAAACCCAGGCACTTGGGCCTGAACGCTGCCTTGTTGGCAATCCCTACCGACGGACTTTCCATCCGTCCGGCATGCTGTAATGCCAGTACCCATGTTATTGTGATCTGTTCTGATAAGGATCAACCTTCTACCGACATACAGGCAGAGCACAAGACCAGAACGAACTAAAGCGGGTAAGGACCGTGGGGCGACCTTGATGCGGACCCACAAGCAAATGACATGATGGTGGTATCTATCATTTGGCACTAATGACCTGCCAGCGTAGAAGCGTAAGAAAGCACTGGCATTGAGTAAAAGTGATCTCATATGCCGATTCACCCACGACGTAGGTATCGCAGGTCGCAAAAGTGATTCTAGGACTTCATACAGGAACTTCGGTAGAAGTGTTTGCGTCGGACCGGACACAATTGGTGTGATCCACTTGGTGCCGTTTACGAGCTTCGTTTAGATCCGCGCCTACCCCCATTTTTTTAAGGAAAGGCGCAAAAGAAGTACATACACAGGGACGATTTGTGGGGTGCCAATACAGCCGACCGCCACTGGCAGGGTCCAGGGGAGAGTTGGTACCGTAAAACCCTCGTTCGAGCTGTGTAAAAGCCGAAGAGTCAGAACGTACCGCACTCATCATATGGAATGCGAAACGCACCATCCCAGGCGGACAGAGAACTCAATATATTATCGATAGGCGGGATCTGAGCGTCATATGCTGGCAGCGTACGGCAGTAACATCATGATTGTACCCACCGCCTACGATTTTGGTTTATACGGTGAGTGCGGCGATCCTCAAGTGGGACCGGTTACTGGTTAAGGTACCGGTTGGAGCCGACGGGTCACCTGAGGACTGAGCATTACGAAACAAACATGGGCCGAACAAAGTTTTGCCCTTTGACATCATTGACGTCTCTCAACTCGGTCGATGAATATTGTACATCTTGGCACATTTTGTGTATTTACGTGCGCTGTGGTCCTTATTCTGCGCTTATCGTGTCGAGGGTCTAGCCAGGTCTGCTCGTGATTGGACGGTCAACTTCAGGGACGTACGGAGGTTACGTTCACGGAGGCTGACTCTCTGTCATACTTCTTCCTTTTTTTCTCAGTGCAATGTTCAGGGGTCCGAACCTTAGGGAATACAGGTACAGCCGCAAATGCGATAAGATGGCTCAGGTGATCAAGGCTTGTCGTGGATTTCCCTGCCTGGTATCCGACAGACTACCCTCCTCGTGAGCAACATGATCTCCACGGGTGCTCTCATATGGACGTCAATTCGACCTTTGATACGAACGTCGGTACCTGCATATTTTTAAAAAAGTGGCTCGATGTCGACTGACTAATTTTCCTCTAGTTTTCTGAATGTCGGTGCTGGGTTTGCGTTGACCAAGGCCAACCTCTTCCCTACTGAAGCTGCACGCGGCAGCGCTCAGATCGTATTGGTGCGAAAGCGGGCAAAATAGTGCCAGTTCTCCCGGCTGCCCTACATCTAGTATGTTGTATGTTTGCGATGGCTGACTAGAGTTTGACAGAACATTGCCTTGCCATGCCTGATGTTCTCCCGCATTGTCCTTTCGATAACTCCGCAGAACATCGGATCCCTTGCGCCGTTGACTGTGATCGGTCTGTTCTATGGGGTAGCTGGCATGACGATGGCTTGGGTCATCAGACTACTTTTTTGGGTGCCACACCGATTCAGGTACGGGATACTCGCCGCCGGTGGCTGGGGGAACTGGGGCGACATACGTATGTGTACCTCCCCAATGGACGTCTTTCCCGACTCAAGTGAGTTTGTACGTAGCGACTGCCATTGCGATGGGAATTACCGCATCTGCTCCGTTCAACGGCGTTGAGGATCAAAATCTTGCCATCGCGTATGTGTCTGCGTTGGTCCTTATCTTTTTCGTGCGTCTTTTCTCCAGAAATTCACAATATTTGTGGAGCTGATGACGCTTTTAGATCACACTCTTCCCTCTAGGGGGCTTCCTCCTCGTTGTCAACGATTTTGAAGGGCCAGATGTTGAATCAGAAGAACTTCGAGAAAGGATGCGCCACCGACGGGCTAGATTGGTTTCTGAAGCCACCCTTTGGCTTAGACATCTCTCGCGTTTCTTTAGATATTCAGATAAAATCTCCGATACCGAAGTAGGCAACGAATTTCAAGAAAAGGACACCGTATCCCACGACGAGACCGTGCTCAGCAGTCCGAGCATCGATCGAAAGACTCTTACATCCATGCCACCATCACCTACTGTTGTCTTCGACGGCAGCATCAACTCCGTGCCTCTCATTTCGCCGGATATCCTCCAGGATTCCGCAAACCATCATTCTTCGCACCAGCTGCGCTCCCGCTTGCGGCACTTCTTGACGCAACTGCTCAAACCATGCCCAATAGTTATCTTAATCTCGATCGTGACCGCGCTGGTCGATCCGCTCAAGGCGCTTTTCATACCACCGTCAGGTAGCTTCCAGCCGCGCTTCCGGCCGGTCGCGCCTGACGGGCAACCACCGCTCGCCTTCGTCCTCGATACAACCAACTTTGTTGGCGCGGCATGCGTCCCGCTTGGCCTGGTCAGCTTGGGTAGTGCTCTCGCCAGCCTGCGCGTGCGCTCGGGTGCCGAGCCATTTCCCCGAGGCGCCATCGCCATGCTCGCACTGGCGAGGATGATCGTCACGCCTCTGATCGGTGTTGGCATCACGCGATTGTTTGCGCGCACTGGGTTCGTGAATCGCGATGATAAGGTTTTGCAGTTTATATGCATGTGCGTTTATGTCCGAGTCCCTCAGATAGGCGCGCGCAGTTCGCTGACGTATAGGCCCGTCCATAGCCTGTTTTCTGGCCTTCCGACGGCTACGAGCCAGGTACGTTGGCTTTTTTTCTCTTCCTTTGACTTCAGCTCAAGACACGCGCAATTGAACTTCGCAGGTATACCTTACGCAAATCTACTCGCCCACTGGCTCTGTGGAACATCTCTCTGCGTTCTTGATTCCTCAATATATCCTCATGCCTTTCACTTTGACTGGATTGGTCGCATATACGCTGAATTACCTCTTCTGAGCAGTAAGGTACAAATTAGAAGCTATAAATGTACAAGTACGCTACTCACCCCATTCATGAATGCCTATGGGCAACATACAATTTGATGCATGCAAGGATGCATGTATGTTTATTGCCGCCCTCCTTTTGAAAAGACGGGTACTTTGCAAATTCTTACGGTCCCACTTGCCTCTCAACGGCCATGACATGGTGCCAGTGGTGTAAGACTATGCATCAGTAATAATCTGCATGAATCAACTGCAGCCAAGGAACAAGCTTCGGCTCAGCGGCCGCGGGTAATGTAAGTAACACATCACGTGCCAGTGCTCGTCTACATCATGTGATCGCTATTGAAAAAATTGAAGGCCTTCGACGGTCTGCGACGACACGACACACGACATAGGACGGCTAAGGCAACCGCCTATGTACTCCCCAGCAATACCATCCTAAATTTATGCAACGGCTATGTGAGCGGAGCTCAAGGCGTAAATTGGGTGGGATATACCGGTGCCTATGCCAAGAGCATGGTGACCCAAACCTGATGCCATTCAATGCTGAAACATCAGGCTTGGATCACCACCTGCAACATCTCTGCGCAGAAAATGAAGCACCCCCAAAATAGATGTTGGATATCCTGTCAGCTTTGCCTATCATGATCTGGTTCGCTTATGACCCGACGTCGCTGGCCCAAAGGATGATATCGTTTCCGCGCTCAAACATCAACCGAATATTTGCGTCCGTTACATTGACCTCCAGTATGTCCTTAATCTCGCTCCCGAAAAAAACAACTCATGCAGTGTTGTAGGATCCATTTCCGGTGTTCATATTTATGAGGACCCTTGGCACTGGAATTCCCGACGGGTGGACCTGCTCCGCGTCTATAGGAACTTCACATTGATTGGCGAATATCGTCTCATTGGCACTCAGATCTGTAGATCGTTCGTGTCTCAGTTGATATCTGAGGCATCACACCGTTATTGTGACTCTGCTTTCGTTTGACCTCTTCCACGCTCACACCCCACCTTGCGGCGTCTTTCTAAGTCTAGCGCTCTTCCTCCAGCTGCCTAATACCTATGTTCTCTATCTCACATCTATCTTTGCTGTGTGACAGTTGTGCTTCGATAGCTCGTCTAATCCATCCCAAAACTTCCTCTATGCACCCTCTTGCTACTGTTCCGTGACACATTTCTTTCCGCAATGGCGCGACTCACCTCCCTTCTCTCAGGGCTGTCCCCCTTTCTACTCTGTCCTGTAAATCTTCCTGTACGCATCATCGAGCAATCTACGACTGTGGTGTAGCAGTTACCATCTTTCAGGCCTCTTTTGATACTCATACCTCGGGACCAGCCAGAGACTAGCGTCCTCAAGGTGAAGTTGGGTGAGATGGATGGTGGTAACGCCGCCAAAATGGGAGAAAGTGTCATCTGTTTGCGATTGACGCTGCCATGTCCTTCTCGATGTTCATACTCGTCAACACACCCAAGTGGTGTGACTACGGCCATGCCAACTTTTCCAACACTCCTCGCACGCACCACCATTCAAACTCCCAATTGCTTTGGCACGGCGTATCGAACTCCGTTGCGCTTCTCCATGTTACCCAAGCAGGCCATTTTCCTCCCTTCCATCTACAGATGCTCGAGGTGTGCCTTTGTTTCTGACACAACGTCATTGTTGAGCGGTTGTTCGGCTTTCCTTCAGTATGTCTGCATCGTTTCTGACCTAGAAAAGGTAAGCACAGCCTCCTATTGTCGCTAGAATAGGTACCGATGCCCATCAACCCTACATGTGATTGAACTGTACTATGGGTGTTTTGCGTGCGAGGACAGATGCCAGTGACAGTGACGAACCTTCGAGGCTATTATCCATCCTTTAGAACGCTCTGCGCTGCAAATGGTTACCCCTTGGATTTGCAATTACGTATTTCAACTGACTGACATACTTGTAAAGAGGGTGACATGTCTGATGGTAGCTCGGCGTTATTTCACATGACTAGGATAACTTCCGTTATCAGGTTTCCTCTTCTGTCCCTGTGTTATGGCTATACGGAGTATTACGGACTCCAACAAGCTTCCGGAGTATACGTAGCATACGACGTATTTGAATTGATAGTTAGTAATATCCTAGGACCGGGATATAAAAATGGCTGTTTATCTGCCTTGTTTCTGGATTTCTATCCCGTGCTTACATGAGCTCTAACAAGTACGCCTAACGTTAATCTCTACTTGACCCTGACTAAGTGGGTTTCTGCACATGTCGAATGATCCAAATCACATCAATCGTCTGTTCTCATAGAAGCCGGTGCTTCTTCCCCAATAGTTCATCTCCTGGTACTTCTTTGCTGCCTATTGTCTGTGCGGGAAAGAGTATTGGACATCATAGAGAAGAACTGTGGCTTGGATATAGTCCAAGTGAGTACCGGTGGCAAAACAAAGGTCCTATAAGAACATTGCTGACATGGACGGAGTAGGCCCGCTTTGCCGACAGGTAACAATTGACATACTCCCTGACGAAGCCTTCCTAGAAATATTCAGTTTCTATGTTGGTCAAACCGCGTGGATAGAGGCCTGGTTTACCCTCGCGCATGTGTGCCAGCGATGGAGAAAAATCGTATTCGCGGCACCGCGTCGCCTCAATTTGCGACTTCTCTGCACGAGATATCGCCCTGTGAGGGACATACTAGGTGTCTGGCCAGCCTTGCCTATCGCTTTGCATGAATACCGTCCAGAAGCATGGCCTGTGGAAGCGTTGGATAACATTGTTGCAGCGATCGGGAGCAAGGACCGCATATGTGAGATCAACTTCCAGGCCGTTCCAAGTTCCCTTCTTCAAATATACATGGGAATGCTGCAGGTGTCACTCCCAGAACTGACAATTCTGGAGCTTAGGTCGATTGATGAAACGACGTCAGTCCTTCCCGATGCATTCCTGGGTGGGTCAGCCCCATGTCTGAGATCTCTTAAACTGAACGGCATGCTATTTCCGACATTACTGGACCTACTTTTGACCACGACTAACCTCGTCGAACTTTCCCTTTGTCGGACTCCTCACTCTGGATACATTTCACCCGCGGCAATGGCCACCTGCTTGTCCTCTTTGATCAGGCTCGAATCACTTGAGCTTGGCTTTCGTTCCCCACGACCTCGCCCTGACCTAGCAAGCCAACGTCTACCCGTGCTGACCCGCACAGTCCTCCCCGCTCTTACCTATCTGGAGTTCCAGGGTATTAGCGAATACTTGGAGGACCTTGTAGCCAGAATCGACGCCCCGAAGCTCAATCAAGTTATTATAACTTTCTTCAATCAGCTCATCTTCGACACTCCCCTATTCCGCAAGTTCCTCCATCGCGCAGGGCAGTTTGGATTACCCAAACGAGCAATAGTGACCTTTTACCATAGCTTCATTGATATTGGCCTTTCCCCACCGAGTGCGATCGATGATGAGGACGATGCCGGATTCTTATTGCGAATTTCATGTACCCAGCTTGATTGGCAGCTTTCATCAGTGGCACAAGTCTGCTACGCATCCTTGCCTCCCCTTTCCGCCTTGGAACACCTCTACATCCGCCAATGGATATATCCACGACCACAAGTTCAGATTGATATAGAGAGTACCCAATGGCTAGAATTCTTTCACCCATTTGTCACTGTGAAGAACTTGTACCTGTCTGATGAAATTATGCCACATGTCCTGCCAGCCTTGCAAGAGCTCGTGGGGGAAATGGCCACAGAGGTGTTACCTGCACTACAAAATCTGTTTTTAGATGGACGCCGACCATCAGGACATCTCCCTGGAGCCATTGTGTCATTTATCACCGCACGTCATCAATCCGGTCACCCAGTTGTTATCCATGAGCGGAATAAATAATAGGACATATTACGAAAGGTCGATAATTGATGGGTACTCACTGCATTAACGTTTGGCCTCTTCTATATACGGTTATCCAGGCTTCTCCTCTTCTCTTGCGTTACTCGTTTTCTGAGATGTTCATTACAGTATATTCGTTTACCACCACGACGATCTTGGCGGCTTGGAACCTTATATCTTGTACGATATGTTGAAACCAAATACCGATTATGTCTCCCGGTGTAATAGGACAACCTTCTCAAGGACCGTGTGAGTGCTTCGAAGTAGGACGTCAAGTACAGGCCCAATGGTGTCAGGGCTGCTCAAGTCTGTACAAACCAACAGGAGTAAATGCGCACCGCGCAGAGAGCTTTTTCAACTGCGCCGAAAAAGGTGGTCACCAGGAACACGAGCGCAAACAAGCACAGCATGGAATTGAGGAATACAATGACAGGGATTGACGTTATAGCGTGGGACAAACAAATAGCCCTCGCAGGTCACATGATGTGTTCCTCGTGTGGCTCTCCGTCTCTTCGTTTGCTGCCCTCTCGCTCTCGGATCAGATAGCATCGCATCGCCTTCGTTGCTATCATCGGCAAACATACGGTTTTGAAAGGGAAATCTAACTACTGTATCTTCGCTGCTCTAATTTTTGCGATTCGATTTCTTGGTTTGCGCACTTTCCTGTAGCGTGTGCCTCACTGCCTCGTGCCTCGGCCTTGCGCGCTTTGCCAGTCAGTTGATTTCACAGCCTTTCCTCTCGTAATCAATACTTCCCGAAGAAGACACCCGGAGGTACCGTGAATGTATATAAGAGTCACCTGCCGCCTTGTGGTAGATTTAACGCGTATTCTCGGAAGCTACGCGTGCCTTCAAGTTCCATCTTCTGCCTTTCTTCCTTTCCTTGTCGCCTTTCAAACATAACCCTTTCCGCGGAATCGTTTTACCGTCCTTGACCGATATTCACCCTCCGACCGATCCTGACTTTGCCAAACTACCGTCCACATTGTCCCGATTGTCCTTTCCATTCATTCAACTAGTGTCTCCCGCTCCTTACTCCTCTCTTCCTTGATCTTTCATTCTTCTCTTTGCTCCCTCTCTCTTCCTTTAAGGTACCTTTTCCCTTGGGCCGATAATACCCTCTACTAATTCTGTTGCCTCGTCATGAATTACGCCAATCACCTCAACCGTAGCAGTCTTTCCTCACAACCAAATAGTTGTTCGGTCAACCCCGGTGCTTCTTTGGTGCAAACTGACAATATGAGAAGGGATGATGCATTCCATAGAACAGAGTTCTTGCTCAAAGAAGGTTTAGGTGAGAAATAAAGCACAGGTGTTTCTTGGAACGATCGTTGACATAGGCGGAATAGGTCCACTTCAACGACGCGTAACATTCGAAACACTCCCCAACGATATCCTCCTAGAAATATTCAGCGCCTACCTTCAATTAACGTATGAAGACGGGTGGATTACTCTCGCGCATGTGTGTCGTCGATGGCGACGTGTCGTATCTGGGTCACCGCGTGGCCTAAACTTGCGACTTGTCTGCACAAGACATCGCTCTGTGAGCGAGATGCTGGGTGTTTGGCCAGATTTGCTTGTCGACATCACATGGGAGGACTATCCTCGAACGTCTCAACCGGGAAATATCGATAATATCGCCGCCGCACTCGAACACAACAAGCGTATATATAAGATCATCTTCCAATATATGCCAAGCGACGTCATTGAAGGATACGTGGCACTGATGCAGGTGTCATTCCCGGCGCTAACATCTCTAGAGCTTTTTTCAAATGATGAAACAGCAACAGTCCTTCCCGATTCTCTTTTGGGTGGATCTGCCCCAAATCTGCGATCTCTTGACTTGAATGGCGTGCTATTTCCGGCATTACCGAACCTACTATTAACTACCACTAACCTCGTCGAACTTTCACTCTATCGAATCCCTCATTCTGGGTACATTTCCCCCGAGACGTTAGTCACTTGCCTATCCTCTTTGGCGAGGCTCGAATCACTCGAACTCGGGTTTCTTTCCCCTCAATCTCGCCCTGACCGGACACCGGCATTACGACGCCCACATCCACTGATACGCACAGTCCTCCCCGCTCTCAAACTCCTTTACTTTAGGGGTATGAGTGAGTACTTGGAGGACCTTGTCACCCTAATCGATGCCCATATTCTCAATGATATACATATAAAGTTCATCAGCCAACCCATTTTCGACACTCCCTGTATCCGCCAGTTCTTCAACCGTGCGAAGCAATTCGGAGCACCCAAACAGGCGAAAGTGATCTTTTACGAGATCGCCGTCGAGGTCGTCCTTTCCCCGCCAAAGACTCTAAGTGGGGGGAATGAAGAAGGGCTCACATTCGACATTTCTTGTCGTGGGTTAGATCAGCAGCTTTCATCTGTGGCGCGGCTCTGTAGCACATATTTGCACCTCTCCACTTTGGAACATCTCTGCATTCACACATGGTTAGATCATCCACAATTACACATTCCATTCGGTATAGAGCACGCCCAATGGCTGGAACTTTTTCACCCATTCACCGCTGTGAAGAACTTGTACCTCACCGAGCAAATGAATCCGTTTGTTGTACCCGCACTGCAAGAGCTTACCGGGGAAAGAGCAATCGAGGTGTTACCGGCACTACAAACCATTTTCTTAGGGGGGACCCAACAAACGAGACCCACCCAAGAAGCCATGATGCCATTCATCTCCGCGCGACAGCGCTTTGGTCGTCCAGTAGTTGTCCGCCATTGGAAAGGAGATTGGTGGGACTTTCCGGGAGAGGACGATGGCTGAGTACTGGCTTCCATGCCCTTCACCCTGAAGGTTCCGTGTTCTCTATATATAATCTTATATTTTCCCTTTCATATGTCGTTTTACTCCTAAAATGCTCGTTACAGTACCTTTGTTTATCATCCGCTCAACATTTAAACATCACCTGACTTGATTCCCAACCACAAGTCTTTATTGCGTTGGCTGCGAATGTGCCGAGCTTCACCGAGAAATAGCGGCGTCCCTAGGGAGAACAAGAGATGCATTAACAATATTTGACTCGAAGGATGTCCGTGACAGACTGTCGATGTTTAGTGAGTGGGGCGGTAGCGGGCTGTTGTGGACACACAGGTGTGGAGGAGCAGAAAGTGGACTCGAAACACGGATCCCAGTGCAATCCAAAAGCTTTCCGAGGTGTGCTATGTTGTTGCCGGATACCATAATGACACGACGCTTGGAAGGATGGGTTGTACAGGTGATGATGTAGAGCTCCGAGCATAGGTTCCTATGTTGTCAAACGCCGCTCAGAACGTACACGACGACACACCCGTACAAAGCAACGAGATGGGATTACGGCGTAGAAGATATCTTCCGCTACGTTAAATCAGGTCGCCTCCATGAATATGGGAGCGAATATCGAGGACAACAGAAATGACCGCTTTAGTGGTGCGCATGAAAAATCCAAGAGCTTTACCAGAGACGTGGATGAAAAGGATTGGTTTCGCAGAGAGTACGCCAGCCATAACTTTGTTCAGATTCCATGATGTAGTCACCAAGAATAAAGCCCATCTTTTCTTTCTTTGAGAGTGGGTTGAGGTCCAGCACCGGCAAATACCGATGCTTGTTGCGGATGACAAAGCTATTACATTTTGTACTGCTTCTCGACCACACGGAAAGTTCGTAACTCTACATGCGAAGCACTGCAATTCACGGGCGTTGCCACCCCCGTATGTCATGGACTAGGAGCTGAAGGATTTTCAACGCTTTACCCCATACTCTCGGGTGACTGGTCTTCCATTTTTTTGGTAATCCCCACCCGCCGTCGCCACCACATCCATGCTCGGCCGTTTTCCCTGCATTCCGGCGCTATTTTGACTGCATGTCTCACCGAGATCCTGGTATGTGTACGCTTCGGAAACCCTGACGGCACCTGCGGCCTCACCCTGATTTACAGGTTCCATGTTATTGCCAGTTACTGGAGATAGGACGGTTTTCTCGCGACCTTCTAGCTCGTAATCCAGGGATTCATGTCAGGAGTCCAATGCCGGTCAAAGTCCGAATGTATGCGCAAATATCTAGTCTGCGCTACCCGTGCCTTTCTCTCACCTCATCACCCAGGGTCGCAGTCGCATCCGCTCAAGCACCGAAAATTTGAGTCAGCCAGACCGGAATTCAGGGACTCCTACTGTATCTCCGTACATTCCTCTCTGTATGTCGATTCTGCCCCCCTTTCCCCGCTGATATTACCCATTGACCTTACTTCTTAGTCATCTGTGGGACTTCTGCGGATAACCCTTCCCGAGCAAATGCTGGTCATATGAAAGGCACTACGCTCTGTAACTATCCTTAATTACGATGACTACTTCGATTCGTTATGCAAGTGGCAAGACGTGATGCCACCACCGGAACCTCTATACCGCTAACCTGTCCGATGGGTGTCGTAGATAACTGACCCGTGTCACGCCGGTGTTGTGGTACGTCCTGGTCCAACTCCTGGCGGTTAGCTCCTATAGCCTACGTCCTTCGCTCATTCCATAACCATGTATCCTGTTTTACAGATGATGATGATGCATCGTGCTACTCGCTACATCCAAAGAAATATACATCCGCACTATGTCTCAAGCTCTGACTCGGAGTACTCGACATCAACCCTTTGGGCCCCTACGTCTGATTGTTACTTTCTAACGTCTGATCCTGTACGGATTCCACTTCTATATCCTCCTCTTCGTGTAACATCTGCCAGTCTCTCCTCTCTACATACCGTGATCCCTCGTCGATAAGAAGTCTTCGGACGGCAAGGGTATCCGGTTTAATGTCGCCACAGCCGGGTGCAAACGTTCCTCTCACAGTTGCCCCATTGCTCGTCCAAGTCACATTGTACGCAATCTGCTTCCGGTCCTGCAAAATTCTACGTCAATTTTTCGAAACTTGACAATTCCGTTACGTTACTCACCTCGATTTTCTCCATGAAGCCATCACCGACTACCGTCACGAGGCGCCACCGTCCATTTCCTCCAAGCGCCCATGCCACGTCCCCGTTCTGTTCATGTGATCAGTAGTCATCCTCGATCTCCGAAATGCACATACTTTGAAAACGTAATGCCATGGTTGGGTCGCCCAACCAGGGGTGCCACCGGGCGTGATTAATGGGTTTTCGAGGATATATGGTCGGGTGGAGGCCTCAATTGACTCGCTGGAGCTGGCAGACGAGGACGTGCAGCGTCGCATTGGTTCGTGCTTTCTTCTGAAGACGGTTGGGAGACGGGGTAGGGTGGGTGTGCTGGGCATGATTACAGACTGAGAACTTTGCAAAGACTTCGATGTGGGCTCACCGTCCGTGCGGGTTTTTATCTTGATTCCATTCGACAATGTGGAAGGATTAGCCACAAGCACAAGTGGTCATCCATCCACAGGAGGGTGGTTGAGCGCTTTGTCCGTCTGCGTCAAAGGGATGAAAGGGCGCCACTTCCACGTTCCCGAGCCACTTTCATGTTTTGCCTATTTGAAAGGACCTTTTGAAACCTAGCCACCTCAGTGACCCCACCGCATGAATAACAGGTTAAGGTACTGTATAACTATATAACTTGGTGACATTATAGCTACAGTAGACTCTCCTTTAATCCATACCCCTCGGGATAGGTCTGGGGGTATGGGTTAGAGGAGAGTATGGGCTATGGGTGAGGTTGACAAATAGGACCACATTTTGGACATTAGTGCAGTGTACGAATGGATATACTATGTAAGCAGATAATACTGAGTAATTTTTGTCTCCCTCAATGCTTGTATCTTGAGAGCCCGTGCCCTGTTCCCAAACAACCCCAACATTGACTCTAACTTGCACATAAACGGGTCATCAAGCTCCTTAACATATCTCCCCAAGACAAGCATGGTTTGAAGAGCTTCATCATGAGTTGGATGTGGCTTGACGGCGTCATCTAAATCACCAGCACCGGCCTCATCATCATCCTTGGCTGCATCCTGTGCCACCTTTGCATCCATCACAGCCTGGAAGATATCTTCATCAGTTGCGTCGAAGACATTGAATGTCTCAGTGACTGGGTTGAGGAGCTCTGGGATGCCCATTCGGTTTGAGCACTGAAGGGCCCCAGTGGCCTCCAAATCATCCAGAGCGTCAGAGACAGCTTTTTCAGCTTGTGCAATAGTGTCATTTGAGTCACACAATCCAGTGGGATGGACCAGGGACAAGATAGGGAGAGATGGTTTTTAGAATGTCAGCCTGTTTCATAAGTGCAAAGCCAAGAACGGCAAGAAGTTGGTGTTTTGTTGCCGTCTTGGGAGATGTGTTGATGTGTTGATGATGATTATATAACCCAATTACTAAATGGGGTATCACTTCGGTCTTATCCGAAGCCATGTATGGGTTATAATGACGATAAATTACCATAAATTAGTATGGGTTATGGGTTATGGGTTATGGCAACAAAATCCCCGCATACCAACTTGGGAAATGGAAAATTGTATGGTTTACTAGAGAGTATGGGTTATACATGGTATGGATTATAGGAGAGTCTACTGTATAGTTATGTGGCTGTCCACGGACTGCGGACGATCGATGAGATTGCCCGGGAATCCCCCGGGATATCATTGAAATCCACAACACAAGCCAACTACTCTACTTCCACAACCACAATATCTCTGCTGTTTCAAAATTTTTGCAATGCAACACCTCGTGATTGGCCCTTCGCTGGACGGAAGCCGAGTTTTACAATATGTTAACTCAATTCTCCTAGAAATTTGTCGCGCATTGAGATAAGCGTGGGAACAATGTTTGCCAAATTTAGCAGGAGCGTTGCGCCGATTCCCGTTCAGCACGGTGCCAGTTCTTGATGACGCGCCAGCATCTTCATCCCTCGCATTCTTCCGAGGGGTATAAATGGAAAGCAGGACGTTGTCTAAAACGCTTCGTGGTCATTCACCGCCGTTCATTCTGCTTTCAGTTCTCCCAGTTCAACTATGGCGTCTACCGCTGATATTGAACGTGCGGAGCTGCCAACCCTTGAAAAGTTGGGACTATCGGCGCCGCCTGAAGTGGATCCTGTTGTGGTCGCGCAGACGTGGTTGGAAAAATTTGCTGACTATGTGCAGGCAGACGACGTGGAGGGTATCCTGAACCAACTTGTGGAAGATGCCTTCTGGCGCGACATGCTCGCCTTCACCTGGGACTTGCGCACCTTCTATGGCAGC
Source organism: Russula virescens (assembly GCA_003316435.1). Taxonomy (NCBI): domain Eukaryota; kingdom Fungi; phylum Basidiomycota; class Agaricomycetes; order Russulales; family Russulaceae; genus Russula; species Russula virescens. The sequence goes on from QFEY01000174.1 coordinate 48,882, forward strand.
GATCGCATCAAACAGTTCCTCATTGATCGCCTAGCGATCACCAAACCCTCGAAACTCCAAATCGACGCAGAAAAGTCCGCATCTTCGGACAGGCCCTACCCGGACATCGTGTGGATCCAAGCATTTTTCACCTTTTCGACAGTGGTGGGAACTGGTTCGGGCATCTTTCGCCTGGTCCCGACACCCAATGGGGATTGGAAGGCCCACGCGATATTTACGAACCTCGAGAATCTGCATGGCGTCTCTGAACTCACAGGTCCACTCAGAGAACAAGAACCGAAGCATGGAACATGGTCTGAACAGCGACGTCGGGAACGCGAGTGCGAAGGGCCCGACCAGCAGCCGGTCGTGATTATAGTCGGGGGTGGCCAGTCAGGGCTTGAGCTCGCCGCGCGACTCAAGTACCTGGGCATCAAGACGCTCGTCGTCGAGCGCGAGGCCCGTATCGGTCAGCTGTGGCGTAAACGGTATGAAGCGCTCTGTCTACATGATACTGTGTGTACGTCATATTGCCGATGAGTTCTTTTGTCTGTGAGGATATCCCTTGACTAATTCCCATTAGGGTACGATCACATGCCATACCTGCCGTGAGCTCCAATATTCCTCCTAAAAACCCTCGTCATTCTAGTAAGCGACGTTACTCTTTGTGCTTTATACCTTATAGCTTCCCGTCAACGTGGCCCGTCCACGCGCCTGCGCCAAAAGTAAAATGGAACCCTACTCACATAGCTGGTACACGCTGACGATGCATGTATTAGCTTGCAGATTGGCTCGAGAGTTATGCTCACACTCTGGAATTGGATGTGTGGACATCATCTACCGTCACCCGGGCTTCTCAGGACCCCGAAACAAAGAAGTGGACGGTGGAGATCGAGCGCGCAGATGCAGGGTCGCGTTCATTTGTCGTGAACCATCTCGTGTTTGCCGTGGGCTTTGGCGGTGGCACGCACAATATGCCGCAAATCCCCGGAGCGGTGGGTGGAACATGATACATTAGGGCCTTATCTTCTAATCGAACGTTCGGCGTGATTTAGGAAGAGTTCAAGGGCACGATCGTACACTCTGGGCATTATAGGAGGGCCAAGGATTACGAAGGCAAGAAAGTGGTCGTGGTGGGCGCCTGCACGTCTGGTACGTTGTCTCTTTATCAATTAGTCCTGGATACGCTTTTATTTCTGAGTACAACTATAGGTCACGACATAGCAAGGGATCTTTATGATCACGGCGTTGGTATGTTCCTGGTCTTGGTGTTTTTATTTGTTGGACCTAGAGACCAAGGCATTCTCCAGATGTGACAATGTTCCAGCGTAGTTCGACTTATGTGATGTCCGTCAAGCACGGCTTCACGCGTGTTTTCGGAGGTTCGCTCAAGCATTTCTACAGACGTACATGGCGACTGAGAATCTATTGGAAAATAGGTCTTTATCACGAAGGGGGTCTACCACCAGACGTCGCTGATCGTATTAACGCATCCTTCCCGAACTATCTCCAGAAACCCATTCATCAAAGGGTAGTCGTCGACATAGCAAATGACGATAGGTACGTCATATGAGTACTTCTCGGACTCTTCTTCCAACTCTAAGGGCTCCACGCCTACCAGAGAGACGCTCGAAGGACTTCGACGGGTCGGTTTTCGCCTCAATACGGGAATAGATGGTACCGGCTTCATCTTACTTGTATGGACTAAGGCTAGCGGCTATTACTTCGGTGCGTTTTTGCCATGCACAGCTTTGTTGATCAGTTACAGAACCCACCTACTTGACTGGAATCACAGACGTCGGCGCGAGCCAGCTGATAATCGACGGGAAGATTAAGCTCAAAAATGACGCCCAGATAGCCCGCTTCACGTCGAAAGGTTTGGAGTTTGACGACGGGAGCACGCTCGATGCAGATGCAGTTGTCTTTGCGACTGGGTAAGCCACATATTACTTTTGTTCGCACACGGCGGATCACGGACTCCCCTTTTCACGGGCTACGCCCATAGGTATGGTGACGCCCGGGTTCCGATGCGAAAAGTACTCGGACCGGAAGTTGGTGCGCGGCTCAGCCCGATCTGGGGTCTAGACGCCGAGGGCGAGATACGGGGCGTATGGCGGGATACTGGTGTCCCCAGAGTGTGGTGCATGATGGGTAAGTCTTTCTCGCCGAGGGAAGGAACTGATGATCTTAGTCCCCAACGCGCGTCAGGGAATTTCGCACTGTGTCGGTTCCACTCGAGGCACATCGCTCTGCGTGAGTTTACTCGAGTTGTTCGCCCGGGTTTGACTAAGGATGCTATGTGGCGTTGTTGTTTCCAGAAATTAAAGCGATAGAAGAAGGCATATTTGATGAGAAGAGATACAGCTTGGCGACACCTTCGGAATGACCAACTTCAAGCTTTCATGTACTATCATTCATTAAAAAAGCGCGCCGAACTACTCTTACATCTACCATGGTACGGGGTACGGTGGAAAGCTCATTGATCCTGTTCAGGCGATCGGCAGCGCGTTCCCTTTTTGTAACTGCTGTTTCTTCGAATCGGGGTACCAAATCCCGACGTATCATTCCCGCCCTGTCGTCAATATCAACATATGTAGCATTTGGCTGCTTTATCGTTGATGTACCCCGAGACATGGAATCAATTTCTAGTTGGAATTATTGCGGGCAGCTCGGAGGAAAACAAAATGAATTGAAGAATGAGTTCATGACGCCAGCGACCACCTACCGCCTTATAGCATCTGTAATATGTAGGAACGCAGGTATCAGATAGATACGCTACTAGGGTGAGTTGTACATGACTTTTGATTCAAACCGTAATTCGTTACTGTCAAGGGTGCTGTAGTTGAGCGGCTCGAGCCTGCCCTGAGGTTCGGTCAACCCAACCCTAACCTATCCGCGTCAGCTATTACGGAAACGCCACCGAAAGTCCTCTTTCCGGAACCATCGTAACTCCTTTCTTGCCTTATTTTACTACGCCACCAGGGAGATTCCAGGTTTTATGACCCTCAAGCTATTCATTTTAGAATGTCATCTGTTTGGATTGCAGGTAAAGCCCAGAGGAAGGAGGGGTTGGTGTGAGTCGTCTCCTGCACTTTGAAAGCGCGGCCGAAAGTCATTGGCAGTCTGTCGCAGGATTGTAACTTGTGCAGTAAAATTCCTTGACAATCGGACCACCTTTTTCGGCCGACACATCGTGGATGAACCCTTCGAAGCCTAAAAACCACAATGTCCCAATACAAAACAATCTCGGATTCTATCCTTGATTGTTATCTCCTATACGGGAAGCTCTAACCAAGCTGCCCCAATGGGGATTAACCGTCTCTATCCCATGTCATGCACAATCGGAGCGCAAGCATTCGACAAATAAGGCGGAACGTCATTTAGGTTCCGTTGCGATAAGGCTTCGCTCGGAGTTGCCTTTTGGAGGCTTGCGAAGCAAGCTGTAAATGGCGCAGAACATTCCGAAGCACAACCATCTGACACCATTCCAGGCCGTGCAATCCGCTAGTTACGGCAGTACAGGCAGTACAGTACAGTAGGCGCACAAGGTCGTAGGGGTCTGTGAGGCGTAAACCATAAACTGAAGGTAACCGCTCCACTTTATCCTACTCATCCTCGTTTATGTTTAAGAAAGTTCTCACGGTGAACAGGACAAATCACACACTCTCGAACATGTATCTTGAGTCCTGGCCATAAGTTTCTGGACCTGAACCTTGGCTCGGAGATGAAAACCCAACCATATTAAGGGTACAAAACAGAAGAATGAAGGAACATCGCTGTGTCGTACCATTGGCACTGAACGATACTGGCCCATTGACGACCAGTAAACGCCGACATGGTCACGCGGGGCTCTCATCGGGTCGCGGCTGAGTCACTTGCATCAGAAAGACATCCTTGTCCATGCTTTACCGTAAGTACTAGATTATCGTCATCATCGTCCGATCGTTATTGCATCGTGACCTTATTTGATTTCACTCTCAGTTTGACGGGACTTCGTGTGTTCATCAGCGACGTGATCTGCACACCTCTGCTGCTTGCAGAGGCATGCATCATGGTACGTCGATGATTATATCACTTCTCCCACCGGGCATATGATGATGTCGGCGAAATGGTGCGTGACGTACTAATATAGATCATTATCGGGTATTTGTTTGATGCTCAAGCTCAAGTCATGTGCTGCCGTCCGAGTTTTATACAAAGAATTTCGCACTGGTGCCGGACCTTGCGACGTGGGCGGGTCGTGATGAGGTCTACAGGCCCGAGACAAAGAGCTTCCGTGATCCGTGATTACGGAATCAAGAGGACGGTAAGGTAGGAAGTTGTCTGCCTTGTCATTAGAAATGTTTGAACGACCACTTGTCTCAAGAAATGCCGCTGGGGTTTATCAGGGACGTGCTCTAAACCGATTGGGTTTTCAGGGTATCGTCAATATGGTCGTGGCGGAATTGGGTGTACGATCCCGTCCCACGAAGTAAAACCATGTGTGGCGATCATGATCAATGGGCACCCTTCGGGCGCGACAGTTTTTACTCTCGAATCTTTATCAGCACAGAACTTACAGACCTGGGGGGCGATTCTTCAATATATTTACGTTGGCCACGCGGACAACATTTATATGCCTAATTCAGCAAGAGCATTACGCCCATCCCTTTGCATTGCTTGTATGGTGCACCTAAAATTTTCATTGTCCGAGGGGTATAAATGGAAGGTAGGAAATGCACTGATACACATCGTGATCATTCATCACTGTTCATCCTGCCTTCTACTAGTTATGGCACCCATCGCTGACATTGAACGTGCGGAGCTGCCAACCCTTGAAAAGCTGGGACTGTCTGCGCCCCCTGAAGTGGATGCAGCTGTGGTCGCACAAACGTGGTTCCAAACATTTGCTAACTATGTGCAGACAGATGATGTGGACGGGATCGTGAGCCAACTGGTAGACGACGCCTTCTGGCGAGACATGCTCGCTTTCACCTGGGACCTACGTACCTTCTATGGCAGAGATCGCATCAAGCAATTCCTCGTCGATCGCTTAGCGAGCACCAAGCCATCGAAACTCCAAATCGACGCAACTTCCATAGCATTGGGGAGTCCTTACCCGGACATCGTGTGGATCCAAGCATTTTTCACGTTCTCGACAGTGGTGGGAACTGGATCTGGCATCTTTCGCCTAGTCCCGATGCCCAATGGGGATTGGAAGGCCCACGCGATATTTACGAACCTCGAGAATCTGCACGGCTGCCCGGAGCTCACCGGGCCGCTCAGGGAGCATGAACCGAAGCATGGAACGTGGCCTGAACAACGGAATCGAGAGCGCGAGTGCGAGGCGCCTGATCAACAGCCAACTGTGATCATTGTTGGGGGTGGCCAGTCGGGGCTTGAGCTCGCTGCGCGACTCAAGTATCTCGGTATCAAGACGCTCGTCGTCGAACGCGAAGCCCGCATTGGTCAGCTGTGGCGTCAACGGTACGAAGCGCTCTGTTTACATGATACCGTGTGTATGTCTGTTCCTACCAAGCAGTTCTTGCGCGGATGTCCTTGTACTAATTCCCGTTAGGGTACGATCACATGCCATACCTACCGTGAGTACCAGTGGCCTTCATATACCCTCTCGTCATCTTAGTAAGCGACATTATCCGGTGCAAATTGTAGCTTCCCACCAACGTGGCCCGTCTATGCACCTGCCCCAAAAGTAAAATAGAACCCTATTCACAGAGCTGGGCACGCTGACGACACGCATATCAGCTTGCAGATTGGCTCGAGAGTTATGCGCATGCGCTGGAGTTAGATGTGTGGACATCGTCCACCGTCACACGAGCCTCTCAGGACCCCGAAACGAAGAAGTGGACGGTGGAGATCGAGCGCGCGAATGCAGAGTCTCGCTCATTTGTCGTGAACCATCTCGTGTTCGCTGTGGGCCTTGGCGGCGGCGTACACAATATACCGCAAATTCCCGGAGCGGTGGGTGCGACATGTCAGGGATATCCCAATTTTATCAAATGTTTGGCATTTTTCAGGAAGAATTCAAAGGCACTATCGTGCACTCTGGCAATTACACCAGGGCCAGGGACTATGAAGGGAAAAAGGTGGTCGTGGTAGGTGCCTGCACGTCTGGTGTGTTATCTCTATCAATTCGCCCTGGATACGCTTTCATTTCTGAGTGAAACCGATAGGTCACGATATAGCGAAGGACCTTCATGACCACGGCGTCGGTATGTTTCTGGTTTTATTGCATTTTTTATTGTCGCCCCTGGAGGCAATAGCGTACTTTAGATGTCACAATGTTCCAGCGAAGCTCAACCTATGTTATGTCCGTTACACACGGGGTCAAGCGTGTCTTCGGAGGTCGGCGCGTGCCTTCGTATGAGATTCACATAGCAACTAAGAATCTGTCGGAATTAGGTCTATATTACGAAGGTGGCCCGTTGCCAGATGTGGCTGATCGTATCAACGCGTCGTTCCCGAACTACCTTCAAAAACCCCTTCATCAAAGGATCGTTTTAGACATTGAAAATGACGATAGGTCTGTTGTATAAATATTCCTAAATTCGCTATCCCCTTCTGAAGGATTTGTGCATACTAGAGAGATATTAGACGGACTTCGTCGAGTTGGTTTCCGCCTGAACACAGGAATAGACGACTCGGGTTTCCTGTTACTCGCGTGGAGCAAGGCCAGCGGCTATTATTTCGGTGCGACTTATTTCTACGCACTGCCTTTTTGATCAGTCACAGGACGCCCCTGACGCAAATCACAGACGTGGGCGCGAGTCAGCTGATAATCGATGGAAAGATTAAACTCAAGAATGACGCCCAGATAGCCCGCATCACGCAGAACCGTCTCGAATTCGACAATGGAAGTACCCTCGATGCAGATGCCGTGATATTTGCAACTGGGTAAGTTACGTTTGCTTTACGTCTTTCTTTTTCGCACACGGCGAATGTCTGACACCCCTTTTTACGTGTCATGTATACAGGTATGGTGATGCGCGGGACCCGGTGCGCAAAGTACTCGGACCAGAGGTTGGTGCGCGCCTCAAGCCGATCTGGGGGTTGGACGCCGAAGGCGAGATACGAGGTGCATGGCGCGACGTTGGTGTCCCGCGGGTGTGGTACATGATGGGTAAGTTATTCTTGTGAAGGGAACGAAATGACGATAAACTCAGTCCTTAATGTTCGGCAGGGAACTTTGCGCTTTGCCGGTTCCACTCGAAGCACATCGCTCTGCGTGAGTTTATTCAGATTCTTCACACGTGTGCTGTGAACACGCGGGTTTGACCAATGATGGCTGTATGGCATTATTATTTCTTTCTAGAAATTAAAGCAATAGAAGAAGGCATATTCGATGAAAAAAGATATATTTTGGAGACCTCCTCGGAATGATAAGTTCAAGCTTTCATACAATTTCATGTATCGTTCATTAAAAAAGGGTGCCTACCCCTCATGGCGCGGACGTACAGTGGAAGGTTTCATAGATCCTGTTCAGGCGATTGCCAACGCGTTCCTTTTTTGTACTTGCTGTTCCCTGGTCCCGACGACCTTTCATTCCCAGCTCCTTTAACTTGAAACTCCAACACCAACGTGTGTGATATTTTGCTGCTTTATCATTGATGTATTTCGGGACATCAGTCATGGAATCAACCTCTGGTGAGAATGACTGCCACTGTAGGCAACTCGTGGGGAGAACGAAATGAATTGTGACGTTTCGACCACCTGCTGGAGTGTTACAAGTACTTACGAAACAGGGACAGGATAGCTGGAGTACTAGGATACTTTTTTTTTGGGTGTAAAGGGCAAATATATTGTGAAAAGTGACGGAAACCAAATGGTCTACATGATGGCAGCGCTGGGGCTTGGATATACGTTATGGTCGAAGATTATAGGTACTTAAAACATGAAGTGTTATAGTCCGTTACGGAAAGCGTCCCTACAATTCATGGTGGGTCAGGGCGAGGCAGAGGTCTGGCGAAGGCGTGGCCCTCATGGAGAAGTGTGGCAAACATTTGTCCTCCGCGATGGGAGGACAAATGGACTGATGTAGACATGGTGGGTATCAGTCGGGCTTTAATGGCCCGATGGAGGTCACAATCCTCCAAGTAGTGGCGCAGCGTCCAGTTGGCACCGCAGTCTGGTTCAGGGCATGTAAGGGTGTCCAGGGCAGTTGGACGAAAACGGCGGGAGTATTCGCTGTGGAAGGCATGTCCTGTTATGAGTTGGAAGGCCGTGGCCTGTGCCCGCCTACGTCTAATCAGGTTGACGCCCACAACCCAGGGGTGGATAATTGTGGAGGGAGGGTCTGAGAGCGGGGCATAGAGACTGCGTCTGTCTCTGGGAGGAGGGGGAACTGCGCCGCGCGCCCATTCCTCGATCAGAAGAGAGTTAGGTGTGGAGTGAGTAGGTTGGGGGCGGGAAGCCCGGATTTGGGCGTAGAGGAGTAGTGTGGGTACGTGCCAGCCGTGACCGTGCCAGCACCAGGACTTGCGGAACCAGAAACCCTCCACTTTGCAGCCAACTGGGAGGTCGGCCGCCGCGTGGGAAAGACCTGTAGTGTAGGGGAGCAAGCGCCGTGTACGTAGGGAGAAAGCAAAGTTAGGGAGTGCAGAGTCCGAGTATAGAAGCGGAACGGACCCCGTGAAGTCTGTAGGTATACGGCGGAGTGCGGAAATGATAGCTAGTAAAAGAGATGAGCGAATGTCAATGCCAGTACAGTAGAGTACTGGGATACTTATCAACTCGGCATGCTCAGCCTTGTATCAAGATATGTACGGGTCGTACGTGACATTGATCCGAGACAGACAGTATCTTGGTATGCCACTTTTGATGATAATCGGGAGCTTACTAATCCAACCCTAACCTATCCCGTGTCGTGTCAGCTATCTCGGAAATGCCACGGACGGAAACGTCGCGGAAAGTCCGCTTATCATGTCCCAACCGGCCATGCCATTACAACTCGGACATAATTCTTACCTTGCTGTACTGGCAGAGAGATTCCTATTGTGATGATGCATCAAACTGTTTGTGGTCCCATCTGTACAGGTAAAGCCTGGAGCAAGGACGGATTGGTGTATGTAAGTGTTCTCGAAAGCGCGGCTGAAAAACATTGGTGAGCTAACACAGGATTGTAGTACTTGTACAGTAAAGTCCCTTGATTCTCGGAATACCCTTTTTTGCAGATAGATCGTGAATCTTTCCTTCGACACCCAAGAATTCTTATGTCCCACGGAACAATCTCAAATTCGATTACAGTAAAGTCCATGACTGTTACCCTTATACTGGCGGGTTGGGATCGATGTTCGCAATCGGAACACTGGTACTTGGCGGGCAAGCCGGAACGTCATTTGGGCCCCCTCGTGATAGGGTTTGGCTTGTCCCTTTTCGACCGCGGCGTTCCGCAAACAAACTGTTCATGAGTAGGGGCGGAGAATGTTCAAGTTCCGGCCCGAGCTGTCTGATCCCATGCGCCATCCGCTAGCCACGGCAGTACAGCACAGTAGGCACACAGGTATCTTGAACTCCTGTAAACTATAGACTGCAGGCAAGCGTGCTGGCCCAGGACCTCACAGCCCCCACTCCGTCCCACCCTACTTATCCGCCTTTATGAAGTTTCTCGCGGTGAAGAGGATAAGCTACTCCCTTTCCAAATGTATTCTAAACCTTGAAGTCTAAACCCGACCTCGTTGAGGGTACGAAAGAGATGGATGATCCTTGTACCGCTCCGTCGGTACTAAACGAGGCCGGCCTCTTGACGAGTAGCGAACGCAAGCATGATCACGCGGCGTTCTCATCGTGATCCGGGGCTGAGTCACTTGCACCGGAGAGATCTACTTTACTGTAAGCACCACATTGTCGTCGTTATCGTCTGATCGTGTTGACATCATCGCGATCTTGTTCGTTTTTTTTTTCAGTTTGGCGGGGTTTTCTTTGCCCCGGGCCGTACACACACATTCTCAGTCGCGTGTTTCTCAAAGATCAGCGCCGCAGCTGTGACCCACACACCTCTCGTTCTTGCAGATGTGACATGGCGCGTTGATGGTTATATCACTTCTCGCACCTAGCGATATGGTAATATCGGCGAAACGGTGCGTGAGGTACCGTCGGAACTTTATTGGGTGCCACTACTGTAGTGACCAAGTCTTGTGCCGCCTTCCGGGTACTATATGCAGAATTTCACACTGATGCTGGGCCCTACATCTTGGGCGGTTATTGACGGGGTCCACAGACGCAAAACAAAAGGTTTCCCTGTCCCGCGAGTACATCCGAGGTAGGATGTGGTCTGTACGGTGTCATCGCCGGATAAATGCTTGAATAACCACGTTGATTCCGACGCCTCGGGGCCTTTACAAGAGACTTGATTCCAACCCACCGGTTTTTCACGACGCCGACTACTATCAATGGGCAACCTTCGAACCCGACAGCTGTAGGCTATCTACTAACCGAAAGCCGATGTTTTCAGTGGTTGCTCCCAAAACCTTATCAAATAGTGTCTGGTACAGACCTTATGGACCGAGAGGGGGGCCACTCAACGAGACTGTGCTCACCTTGGCCAGAAAATTTCTTTCTTCGAAAGGCTATAAATGGAAAGCAAGGTGTGCATCAATACGCGCCGTGGTCATTTCTTGCCCTTCATCCTACCTTCTGCCAGCATGGCCTCTACCGCTGACATCGAACGTGCGGACCTCCCAACCCTTGAAAGACTGGGACTTTCTACCCCCCCTGAAGTGGATACAGCTGTGGCCGCACAAACGTGGTTCCAAACATTTGCAAACTATGTTCAGGCAGGCGATGTGGACGGCATCTTGAGCCAACTCGTGGACGATGCCTTCTGGCGAGATATGCTCGCTCTCACCTGGGACTTCCGCACCTTCTATCGCAGGGATCGCATCAAACAGTTCCTCGTCGATCGCTTAGGGCCCACGGAGCTCTCGAAACTCCAACTCGACGCCACTTCCATAACTCTGGGGAGGCCTTACCCGGACATCGTGTGGATTCAAGCCCTTTTCACATTCGCAACAGCGGCGGGGACTGGAACTGGCATCTTTCGCCTGGTCCCGACACCCAAGGGGGATTGGAAAGCCCACACGATATTCACTAACCTCGACAGTCTGCACGACTACCCAGAGCTTATCGGTCCGCTCAGAGGGCAAAGACCAAAGTACGGAACGTGGCCGGCACAACGGAATCAAGAGCGCGAGTGCGAGGCACCTGATCAGCAGCCAGCCGTAATCATAATCGGGGGTGGCCAGTCGGGGCTTACCCTCGCTGCGCGACTCAAGTATCTTGGCGTCAAGACGCTCGTCGTCGAGCGTGAAGCCCGCATTGGTCATCGGTGGCGAAACCGGTACGAAACGCTCTGCCTGCAGGATACCGTGTGTACGTCTGTTCATGGGGGATCTCTTCCGTAGTTGTCCTTTGACTGATTATCGTTAGGGTACGACCACATGCCATACCTACCGTGAGCATCAGTGGCCCTCTACAACACTTTTTCATCTCAGTGGGCAACGTTATTACTTGCATCCTATAGCTTCCCTCCAACATGGCCCGTTTATGCACCTGCCTCAAAAGTAAAGTGAATCTGACTTATCCAGCGGGTGCACACTGAGGGCGTATGCATTAGCTTGCAGATTGGCTCGAGAGTTATGCGCACACTCTAGAATTGGATGTGTGGACATCCTCCACCGTCACACGGGCTTCTCAAGACCCAGAAACGAAGAAGTGGACGGTGGACATTGAGCGCGCGAACGCAGAGCCCCGCTCATTCGTCGTGAACCATCTCGTCTTTGCCGTGGGCCTCGTCGGCGGTGCAGTCAGTTTGCCGAAAATTTCTGGCGCGGTACGTGTAACATAATATATTAGGACTATATATTCATTTCACTAAACTTCGGTCTTTCTCTAGGAAGAATTCAAAGGCACCATCGTGCACTCTAGCCATTACACCAGGGCCAAGGAATATGAAGGGAAAAAGGTGGTCGTGGTTGGCGCCTGCAGATCTGGTGCGTTGTCCTCCTATCAATCTACCCTGGATACGCCTTTCATCTCTGACTCGGAGTCCAAACGATAGGTCACGACATAGCAAAGGACCTTTATAACCACGGTGTCGGTATGTTCCCGCTTTTATTGGTTTTTTGTCTGTTGGCCTGGAGACCGAGTACCCTTTAGATGTGACGATGTTTCAGCGTAGTTCAACCTATGTTTCGTCCGTTACTCATGGCATCAAGCGTCTTGTTGGAGGTTCGCTCATATCTCCTTACGAAATACACATGACAAACTGAATGAGATCCTTTTGGAATTAGGCCTCTATTATGAAGGTGGTCCACCACCAGATGTCGCCGATCGTATTGGCGCGTCCTTCCCAGTATACCTTCAAAAACCCATGCATCAAAGAATTACTGTAGACATTGGGAACGAAGATAGGTCTGTTGTTAAAAATATTCCCCATACCTATCATTCCTGAAAATTAGTGCCTACTAGAGAGATGCTAGAAGGACTTCGTAGAGTTGGTTTCCGCCTGAACACGGGAATAGACGGCACTGGGTACCTATTACTTGCATCGAGAAATGCTAGTAGCTTTTATTTTGGTGCGATTTTGTTTCCACGTGCCATTTTCGTGATCCATCACAGACCGCACCTGACGCAAATCGCATAGATGACGGCGCGAGCCAGCTGATAATCGATGGGAAAATCAAACTCAAGAATGATGCCCAGATAGCCCGCTTCACGCAGAACGGTCTGGAATTTGACGATGGGAGCACTCTTGAAGCAGATGCCGTGGTTTTCGCGACAGGGTAAATTCGCATCTGTTTTGCTTTTTTTCTTGCGTACCACTATACTTCTCATGGATCATGCGCACAGGTATGGCGATGCGCGGGAACCGATGCGCAAAATACTTGGGCCAGAGGTTGGTGCATGCCTCAAGCCGATCTGGGGGTTAAACGCGGAGGGCGAGATACGAGGTGCATGGCGCGACGTTGGCGTCCCGCGGGCATGGTACATGGTGGGTAAGTATGATTACTTTTTATAGGAAGAAGAGAACGATAAACTCAGGGTACAACTTGAACGCTCGCCAGGGATTCTTGCACAGTGCCGATTTTACTCGAAGCACGTCGCACTACGTGAGTTTTTTTTCGTTTCACGCCTGTGCCGTGTCCCACGGGTCCGGCTGACGATGGTTCTGTGGCGTTTGTACGATCCTTCACAGAAATTAAAGCGATCGAAGAAGGGATATTCGACGAGAAAAGATATAGCTTGGAGACCACCTCAGAATGATTGGTTCAAGCCTTCATGCAGCGTTCCATTAAAACAACGTGCATATCCGCCGTGGTGCGGACGTACAGTGGAGAATTCATAGAGGCTGTTGCCAGCGTGTTCCTTTTTTGTCATTGCTTCCCTGGGATTCCAAATCCCCGACCTTTCATGTCCAGCTCCGTTAATCTGAAATATAGTACCAACATGTGTAGTTTTTTGCTGCTTTATCATTGATGTACTTCGAGGCATGGAATCGGTCTAGTTGGAGTGATTCTAGGCAGCTCGTGCCAGTGGGGAACACGAAATGAGTTCATGATGCTAGCGACCATCTATTACAAGTACGTATGAGACAGGGACAAGGTGGATGTGGTACTAGGATGCTTACCAACTCGGATTTCTCACCCTTGTACTAAGGTATGTACTACGTGTTGTACATGACATCAATCCAAGAGACAGTATTCCACGTTCCACGATAATTCACTGCCTTGATGCTCATAAATTAATTTTACTAACCCAACCCTAACCTATCGTATCGGCTATCTTAAACGTCACGGAAACTGAACTTGAAGTCCGCTTACTATGTGGCCCAACCTAACCAGTCATACCATTACAACTAGGACACAACTCTTACTTTGCAGCACCGACAGGGAGAGTCCTATCTTAATGGCCCTCGAACTGTTTGCTTTGTAATCTCATCTCTATAGGTAAAGCCTAGAGCAAGGACGAATTAGTGTAAGTGTTCTTGAAAGCGCGGCTTGGTGATCTAACACAGGATTGTGCAGTAAACTTCCCTGATTCTCGGACCACCCTTTTTGCCGATAGACCATGAATATATTCTTCGATACCCAAGAATTCTGATGTCCCCCTACGGCACAATATCGAATTCGATCCGAGTCGAACACTGTTACCCTGATATGGCGGGTCGGAATCGATGTGCACAATCGGAACCCAAGCATTTGGCAGGCAAGTCGGGACATCATTTGGGCTCCCTTGCGATAAGGTTTCGCTTGTCCTTGCGCTGTTGGCGGTGGCGTTCCGCGAACCAACTGTTCATAAACTGGGGCGGAGAATGTTCCGGGCCCGAGCTGTCTGATGCCATGCGAAATCAGCTAGCCAAGGCAGTACAGCACAGTGGGCACACATGTGTTTTGGATTTTGTGAGAGGTAAACCAGAAACTGCAGTCAAGTGCACTGGCTCAGAGCCTCACGCCTCCCACTCCATCACAACCCACTCATCCTACCTTTATGAAGTTCCTGGCGGCCCGGGTGAAGGGGATAAGCTACCCCTTTTCAAATGTATCCTGAACCTTGAGATCTACACCCAACCTTGCTGAGGGGTAACGACGAGAAGATTGATGGAAGGTCATTGTGTCGTGTCATCGGCACTGAACGAGGCCGGCCTTTGACGGGTAGCAAACGGTCACTTGCACCAGAGAGACATCTTTACCCATACTTTACCGTAAGCACGATTTCCTTTTCCCCGTATTCACTTTCTGTCGCATGTTGCTTAAATATCAATGCTATTATCCTCACACCTCTCGCCCTTGCAGATGCAACCAGACCCATTGATGGCTATATCACGATTCTCACCCGGAATTGCGGTGATGTCGACGAAACGGTGCGTGAGATGCTGTGGAAACTTTGTTGGATGACACTAGTGCTCAAGTCTTGCGCCTCCTTTGGAGTGTTATATGCAGAATTTCACACTGTTACTGACCTTGCGACCTGGGCGGATCTTGGTGAAGTCTACAGGCGCAAAACAAACAGGTCTCCCTTCCCCACGAGTGCACGCGAGGTATGATGTGGTCTGCACATGTCATGGATAAATGCTGGAACACCCACTTTGATTCTCTCTTGGAAAATGCCTCGGGGGCTTTACAAGAGAGGTGATCCAAACCCACCGGTTTTTCTCGACGCCGACCATTATCAATGGGCAACGTTCGAGCTCGAGACCTGTGGGCCATTTGCTAGTCGAAGGCCGATGTTTTCAGTGGTTGCTCCCAAAACTTTATCAAAGAGTGTCAGGCACAGACCTTATGAACCGAGAGGGGGATCACTGAACGTGACGGTACTCACCTTGACCAGAATTTTTTCCTTCTTCGAAGGGTTATAAAACGGAATCAGTAGCCGGCCGTGATTATAGTCGGGGGTGGCCAGTCGGGGCTTACCCTCGCTGCGCGACCCAAGTACCTTGGCGTCAAGACGCTCGTCATCAAGCGCGAAGCTCGCATCGGTCAGCGGTGGCGGAACCGGTACGAAACGCTCTGTCTACAGGATACAGTATGTGCGTCTGTCTATCGGGGATTTGTTTCGCAGATGTCCCTTGATTAATTATCGTCAGGGTACGACCACATGCCATACCTACCGTGAGCATCAGCGGCCTTCTGCAACACCTTTTCATCTCAGCGGGCAACGTTATCCCTTGTATCCTACAACTTCCCTCCAACGTGGCCTGTCTATGCGCCTGCCCCAAAAGTAAATCGGATCTGTTTGACCCACTGCAGCGGGTGCATACTGAAAACATGTATTAGCTTGCAGATTGGCTCAAGAGTTATGCTCATACTCTAGAATTGGATGTGTGGACACCCTCCACTTTCACACCGACTTCTCAGGACCCCGAAACGAAGAAGTGGAGGGTGGACATTGAGCGCGCGAACGCAGAGCCCCGCTCACTTGTTGTGAACCATCTCGTCTTCGCCGTTGGCCTTGTCTGTGGTTCATTCAATTTCCCGCAAATTCCCAGCGCGGTGCGTGCGACATAATATGTTAGTACCCTATGTTCATTTCATCAAACTTCTTTCTTTAGGAAGAATTCAAAGGCACCATCGTACACTCTGGTAATTACACCAGGACCAGGGAATACGAAGAGAAAAAGGTGATCGTGGTGGGCGCCTGCAGATCTGGTGCGTTGTCCCTCTATCAATCCGCCCTGGATACACCTTTCATTTCTGAGTCCAAACGATAGGTCACGACATAGCAAAGGGCCTTTATAACCACGGCATCTGTATGTTATGTTCCTAGTTTTATTGCTTTTTTTTGTTTGTTGGCCTGGAGACCAGAGTACCCTTTAGATGTGACGATGTTCCAGCGTAGCTCAACCCATGTTTCGTCTGTTAAGCATGGCATCAAGCGTCTTGCTGGAGGTTCGCTTGTACCCTCTTACGAGATACACATGACAAATGAGAACCTTTCAGAATTAGGCCTATATTCTGAAGGTAGTCCACCGCCAGATGTCGCTGATCGTATTGGCGCGCCATTCCCAATCTACCTTCAAAAGCCCATCCACCGGAGGATTGTTACAGATACTAGAAACGAAGATAGGTCTGTTATTGAAAGTATTCCCCACACCTGTCACCCCTGAAAAATTCGTGCCTACTAGAGAGATACTAGAAGGACTTCGTAGAGTTGATTTCCGCATGAACACAGGAATAGACGGCTCTGTATTTCTATTACTTGCACCGAGAAATGCTGGCGGCTATTATTTCGGTGCGATTTGTTTTCACGCACCCTTTTGATGATCGGTTACAGACCACACCTGACGCAAATGACACAGACGACGGCGCGAACCAACTGATAACCGATGGGAAAATTAAAGCAAGAATGACGCCCAGATAATCCGCTTCACGCGGAACGGTCTTGAGTTTGACGATGGGAGCACCCTTGAAGCAGATGCCGTGGTGTTCGCGACAGGGTAAGCTTACATTGGCCTTACCTTTTTTTTTCCTCTTGCGCACCGCTATACGTCCCATAGGTCACGCGTGAACCGATGCGCAAAATACTCGGGCCAGAGATTGTTTCACGCCTCGAGCCGATCTGGGGGTTAGACGCAGAGGGTGAGGTGCGAGGTGCACGGCGCGACTCGGGCGTCCCGCGGGCATGGAACATGTTGGGTAAGTGACGGTTATTCTTGTCATGGGAAGAAGGGAACAATAATCCCGGGCTCAACGCTCGCCAGGGAGCATTGCACAGAGTCAATTTTACTCGAAACACGTCGCACTACGTGAGTTTATTCAGTTTTTTTTATCTCTTTTTTCACACGTGTGCTGTGTTTCATGCCGGAGCAGCTGACGGTGGCGATGTGGGCCAGTGGCTTTTTTGTTTTTGAATCTTTTGCAGAAATTAAAGCGATCAAAGAAGGGATATTCGATGAGAAAAGATATAGCTTGGAGACCACCTCTGGATGATGGGTTCAAGCTTTCATGTAACGTTCCATTAAAACAACGTGCCTATCCGCCGTGGTGCGGACGTACAGTGGAGAATTCATAGATCCAGTTCAGAAGATCGGCTGCGGCTGCGCCGCATTCCTTTTTTGTCATTTCGGTTCTTCGGTTCCACGTCCTGAACGACCTTTGATGCGTAGCCCCTTCATCTCTTGCCTCAATATCAACATGTGGAGCACTTTGCTGCCTTATCATTGACAGGTTTCGAGAGCTGCGATCAACGTCTTGGGGTAGAACGTTTGTGGACAACTTGTGGCGAAAAGGAAATGACTTAATGACGCTGGCGACCACCTGCTGCTGTGCTATTGGTCCTGGATAACTCATCATTCAATGCCCCGCCGTACTATCTCAACCCTAACCTACCCCTAAGTCCGCTCTGCTTTCATGAACCCGTCTTAGTACTGTAACTCTGACGACCTCGCTTCACAGCCGCGCCGACAGCGAAGTACTACACCCCTGTTATTCCCACCAGCCATTCGTCTGACTTATCTCGGCTAGACCTAGAGCAACAATGGATTAGCGCGCCAGACGTCCTGTGCGCTTGAAGCGATTGCCGAAAGTTCGTAGGTATCCCGACACAGAATCGTAACTGTACCGTAAGATCCCTTGACTGTCGGAGCACCCACTTCGGCCGACTCGGAACATATCATGATCGTGGATAGATCCTTCGAAACCTAAAAAAAAAACTCCCGGTGCGCAATGCCTCCACAAATGCACAATTTCGAATTCGATCCTTGACAGCTACTGGCACGTTCAATCTTGTGGTGCCGATGACCTGGGATCGAGCTGCTCTAATGGGGGGGACTGGCGGTCCCTGTTCCGACGGAAGGGTGCAGCGGCCAGGGAGGCAGAGCAGGACGTCAGTCATTTGTGCTTGATGATAAGGTTTCGTTTCAAGTCGTCCCTATGGTACTTGTCAGCGGCACAGCGAGCGCGCGCCTGTGGAACTGAAATCGTTCGTAGGTGGCTGCATATACGATAGAACGTTCTCAACCCGAATCATCTGACACCATGCCGGTGCGCAATCTGCCAGTACAGTACGAGTGGGCGCACAGCTCTGTCTCACTCTCTCGGAGGCGTAAACTGTGAGCCCCGAGTATAGCTCCCAGCCCTGGGCCTGTATCCACTCTACTCTACCCCTATCACCCGACCCACGCTCAGCTTCTTTCTCTGCCACGTTTCGCCGTTGTTCACTGCATTGCTCCACAGCGCCTCGAATTTATGAAGGTTCTTATGCTGAGGTTCAAGTCCGCCCTTTTTTTCAAATATGTATCTCTGTCCCTGGGCACGAGTACCTGAACCTGGACTCTGAGATCCTGAGTCCCTACCACGTTGAGGGTAAAAGCGGAGAAGGCGCCGTGAAGGAAGATCATTTTGCCGTCATGCCGTCTCAATCGAGACGAGCCCTTTTCACGACTAGCAAAGACGGAGGTGAGCATGGGTCACGCGGTGTTCTACAGTACTCCGGATCGGGGCGGACTCATTTTCATCATCAGGGAGGAGACGTCTCTCTCTACCCCTACATTATCGTAAGCACTCAGCCGTACTTTATTTTCGTCCTTTACTCATCGAGCGAGCTGATGACATCGCGATGATAGCACCCGCGACCTTTGACCTTGTTTCTCATTCAGAGAGTACCAGTGGCGGGGGGTTCTATCTGTTATTTTTTTCCTGCGCCGTCCGCGTGTTCTTGAAACATGAGCAGTTTTTTTCTCCTTTCGATTGTCACAGGTGGGGGAGTTTGGGAAAGGAAGCAAAGGAAGCGTACGAAGCCGTGTGTTGCCGTCAGTTTGTGAGAGCCACGCGCGTGGTGGGCGCGCGTTTCCCGGTGTAGTGCGCTCGCTCGATTCGCTGATAAGCAATAACTTGAATTGAACGTTCCGTATAGGTCTCCCAAAGTTGACTATCTCTACTCATGTGCTGTGTGCTGTCAGTCTGGCTATATTGCAGACAGTCAAGTGGTGTCCCTGCCAGTGGCGTTGAGTTGGGCCAACTTTTCCAGAAAACATTGCCCCATTGGTCGCAATCATCATCAGAATGCCATGCCATTCATTCAAGTTGACTTGAAAGTCAGCTGGGAATCACCGCAGCGTATGTATGCATACTGCATGCAGGGCAACGAGCGTCCCTGAGTTATATGAAAGGTGGCAGCCACAACGGTGCCATGTCTAAGATGCGTCACCTGACCCATTCAAACGGTGTTACTTTTCTGGAAATGCATGACCAAAAGGGGATGACGAACTAAGCCGTCAGAGGCAAGAGCGTTACGCCCGATTTACCAACAATTCGCAATTTGCAACCCACAGGAACTCGGCACGCCTCGACCCCGGGATGACCCCAAATGCTCGAAAGCCGCCCCCTTGCACGGGGCCCACCCTTCCGCTTTCGAATTGGTTTCTTTTTTCCCGGAACGATGGGGGTTCGCCAGTGTTGCACCGACCACGACAACCCGCGAAAAAAATTTCCGTGTGTCCCGTACGTAAACCGTTACCCGATTCTCTGATGACTGTGAGAACAGAGCGCGCAAACGGGAAAAAATACTGTAGAAGGTGGTGCGTTGGGAAAATCTGGGTTTAGCCTCTACGCTCTTCAACACGTTGCAACACCGGTCGTTAGTTGGTTTTTCCTGTTGGTATCGCATACCGTGATCGTATCTACCTTCAAGGACTGCTTAGATACCGAGCCGCGAGGATCGTCCTTACTGTGAACCCGCTCTTGACAGTCGCCCTCGAACGTGGTCCCACCCATTCATTCCAGATTCCAAAGCGTTACGACGCATCCAATATCATTTCGTGCGTAACTCCCGCCACCCCCACTATCGCTCAAAAAAATATTTCCAGAACAGAAAAAAGATGTCGTCGGGTTCGGGGACTTGAGCCGAAACGCGGTTTTGATGATGATGGATGATGATGAATGCATTGATAATTGATACTTGTACATTCCTAGAACAAGGACTTTCCATCTATGGCATCCGGACGCCTCCCGGAGATGAAACCCCCAGCAACCGTACGCACGC
The DNA here is from genome assembly GCA_003316435.1 of Russula virescens. Lineage (NCBI taxonomy): Eukaryota > Fungi > Basidiomycota > Agaricomycetes > Russulales > Russulaceae > Russula > Russula virescens. Next base: position 69,336 of record QFEY01000174.1, read on the forward strand.
CCTTAACCTAAAAGCCCAACCCGTCCCAGATCTAGCCCTGATGCCAGCGAGGGTACAGTAAGGACAAGCGCGCGGTCATCGGTTGGGTCGCAATAATTTCAAACGCAACCAGCGTCTATCGCACGGCTTCCTGGCACTACCAATCGGCAACTATTGGACGTCCCCTCAACGCGCGCGTGCCTTAGACCCTCCCACAAAGATTTTCGCGTATGCACGCTTCCCCAACTTCTCTCTCTCTCTCACACCCACTCGCCTCCCCCTATAAGTAACGGGCCGTTCGACCCCATGGAGAGCTCACCAGTCCCATCCCTCAGCAGCTGCAGGAGCAGGGCATCGGTAGAACAATCCCCCCCAACGTCTTCACGCCAACCAGTTACACTATTTGCACGACATGGCCATTGACTTTTCTCTCGCCGAACTCGTCGCGCTCGCTGTCGAGGCGTTCTTCTACGGTGCGCATCCCCTCCGCCGTCTCCATCTTCTCTCCCTACACACGCTAACCGTCATGTCATAGGGATCTACTTTGTCCTCTTCTTCTCGTCCGTCAAGGTGCTCCTCAATAAGCGCAAGACGATCTCCTACGCCACGACACTCCTCGCGCTTGCTGGTGTTTTTGGGGCTCTCATCACATGGGTAGGTGTTGTGACGACGGTCTATCCCACCCAGAAAGGACTTCTATTGACCGCGATTCTGCCAGCACGTCCTCACGGACGGGGTCCGGATAGTCTATGCTTTCAAGCGCGACCAGGATCCTCTTGGCCCAGATCTCTACTACGCCAACGTTGCCTCTGCGTTGAGCTTGATCAAGACTTCCCTCTACCTCATCACCACGATCCTCTTCGATGCCTTCATCGTGAGTCTCCTTCCATGCTTTCACGTCTTATCACCCTCGGTCCGGTTAGCTGACCCGAGTGCCTTGACATATTCTTAGCTACACCGCTGCTTCGTCGTTTGGGACCGTAACTTCCTCGTGATCATCTTGCCGTTCCTGATCTTCCTGGCTGACATCGGTTCGTACACTATCCGCTCCACCGCGATCGAGGACCTCCCTCTGATTGTCTTCCGCTCTGGCAGGTACCGGCATTGCAGCGGTTCAGGGCCTCTCTGCCCTCACCAATGCCGATACGGTCTTCATCCAGAAGCAGGAGAAGGTCACCAAGTCGTTCCTCAGCGCAACCACTGCCGTCAACGGCCTCTGCACCCGTTCGTATCCTCATTCATCTCCGATGCGCGTGACCCTCACCCTTTGACTTTCGATGTATAGTGCTCATCGCGTACCGCCTCTGGACCCGTCAGGGTACGATGCGTGACTCGCGCAAGGCGTTCGGTCTCACGAGGGAAGTAAGGATCATGGCAGAGTCGGGCGCGATCTACGCCATCACCGTCATCCTCATCATCGCGACCTACACCACCAAATCGAACAGCTTCAACGTCTTCCTCGATTCGGTGAGTAATAGATACCGCCTAGCCGACCCTCTTCTTATCGCTAACCGATCGTGACCGATGCGTTACCAGGCATCTCCCATCATCGGCGTTTCCGTGAGTATCTCGCTGCTTTAGGAATACCGCCTTCTGAACCAATAGCTGACACTCTCCTTCTTCAGTACTCCCTTATTGTCCTCCGTCTGGGCGCGAACGCGAGCGATCCGACCCACATATCCATGCAGGGTATGGGCGAGCCCATCCCCGATGAGAACCGCTCCGTCGCGGGGTCGATGGTGAAGGAGCCCCTCCCTCAAAGCGAAGCACACGTCGGGGTCTGAAGAGAAAGAACCCCCCGTTGCGGAAACGACGACGATGGCCACACACACTTTGGAGGGGAGGACTTCTCGATGAAAACCAACAGGGAAAGTTGGGAGAGAGCTGCTCCGCCCCGCCAGTTTTTGTGTATGGCCTCGTCGCCGTCCGCATCGCGCAATCACTATCATCAAAGTTGTATATTTTAAGTTATGCCGCCACGACACCGCAATGTATTAAGGCGATGACGATGACGAGGAGGGTTTTTTTGGTTTGTCGGCGCTACCTATTACCTTCATAATGGCCCCCATGTCGTTTTCCTCCACTTTTTTTTCATCTATGTGTTTCTTGTCGCAAATAAACGTCTTCTGTTCTGGGATAATAGAGACGGGGTCTTTCGGAAGCCTAAGGACAAATATCATGATGACAATGAATGGTGTGGCCCTTTGCAATCGGGGTTTTTGGAGAGAAAGAAGCAATGTTTGTGCGGGTGGTACCGGAGAACGAGAAGTCGTTATTTCGTGGCGCATCGCACCGCATCGCATCACAAGCCGAATGAAAGGGCCACTCGGAGGTACTGTACTCCATGATATTCGAAGACTCGGAGAGTATAGGACACGAGATGTTCGGCCAAACCGGGAATGAGACGGAATCTCCATGCGAAGTTGGCAGATAACATGATCGTGTCAATGCCCCACCCACTCACCGGCGACGTGCAGAATCCGATCCCCACGTTCAGGCGCATCACGCTTCGCCTTGCGTCACGTCTTGTCCTGTCATATACTGCACGTCCCCAACGATCAGAGGCCGGCCTCAAACCCGCGATAAGCTAACTAATCAAAGAACAAAACCCACATACACACACATACACGGTTTCCGAGTCCCCCCAAACGATGTCGCGTCCGGGTCCGTCACGAGTCCGGGTTCGCTGCCCTTACCTTCATCCGATATCGGAATACGGACGACGCCCTCGATTAACCGCTCGCTGATCTGATATCCCTGATCACGAATCATAAAATCAAATACGTCGAGTATCATACGAAAAAAAAAACTGTCTTTGCACGTGTAAATGTTATTCACTGCCGCGTGTTTGGTGGCACTGGCATCGAGGGCGCTGAACAAGGTGGAGAAAAGGGTCTAGCACTGGGACTAGCCCGTCGCCCGATGCTTTGCGCCGACCCCTGCCGCCTTGTTTCGAACCCGATGGGGTTATCGATCAAAGTATTACAGTGGCAGTGGTGTCATCTCTGGTCACGCACATACGCACGCACGCCTGGGCTCTGTCGTCAGTTGGGTCTCGGTCTCAGTTCTCGGCATCTGTGCCCCTCCCCACCCTCCTTTCACTGTCGATTGCTCCATTGCTAACAATGATGGACATAAAGGGGGAACTCATATTTACGATATACCGTCACCCGATGGTGGCCCTGTCGTATGGTATGGCGGCGGCGGCGCAGTGTGATTGTGGGGTGATTGTGGTTGTACTGGAGTGCCGTGCTAACGGCGGACGATGGCCTGTCTCGCGAACATGCAAAAGAGAGCGAAATGTGTGAGATGAGAGAGCCGAGGACGCACGTCAAAGAACAAAGTGGCTTGCATTTCCCCTCGAGCCGACGTCCGTGACATCCCACGTCCTCGTGATACCATTCGATCATATTGAGTTGTCGTCGCCCTCCGAAAGTCCCGATTACGTTCGGTGTCGCAGCACGGCGAGACCAAACTAACACGACACTGTACCATACCATATTGCACCCAACCATTTTGGAACGCCACGGAGCAGAGAAAACGGGGGGGGCTAGGATTATTACAGTTCACTAGTCGGTTGAGTTGGGTTGCCTGACAAGAAGCACGCAAGGACTTGATCTTGATTGACTGAGTTTTTGATCAGCTTGTCAAGATAGGCAGCAAGTTGGCAGGGATTGACTGACGGTTCCTGCCGGGACGCGAATCTGACGGGACGTCGTTTGGGTTCGGTGTCAATGGACGATGTCGATGTCGATGGGCCTAAGCTGAAGAAGGAAGGGACAAACGGGCCGTAACGGAGGTGAGAGAGTACAGTAGAGTGAGATGGTTGAACGTGTTGGCGCAAAGCAAGACGGGAATTGTCAATTAGCCACGGCCCGACAGAAGCATAAGACCCTTCCCCCCAAAAAAACTACTTTGTCTCAAGGCGACGACGGCCTTTCGCTACGTCGTGTCGTGAAACGCTTGGGTCCAGAGCTTATATGATATATAGATAGCAGATACGCGAGAGTTATATTTCATAGCATGCAAAAAAGGCACTTTGTATGGGGGGGTGCCTAGGCCTATTTTGCACCCACCAACCCACAAACACGTTTCTCTCAAGAATAAAAATCAAATTGTCCAAAATAACACATACGAGAGAGAAGAAAGAAAAAACAAGGAGGACCAATATTGGGTAAGTGCCCCGTCGCTGCGGTAAGTTTTTATATGTTTTGGAATGTAACTTTATACTTGCCCTACCGGCCCGGTCGTGCGAAAGCACCCGTGAGTTGCCGAGGCTGGGTTTGGATCTGCGCCGTCAACCGGGCTGCAATACAACCTTGTACCGATCCCGGTGTGTCGATGTCGATATTAATATTGATCATGATGTGGCATGACTGTGCCGGTCCATCAATCGAAACGAAAATATCTTTGTCTTGTCATCTCTCATCTTTGGCGTCGTCCCTTGCGTCGCAGCGCTGAGGCGATGCGGTGTGGGCATATGCGTTGGACCTTTTTGTGCGCCCCCAATGGAGAATAATCGCACTTGCCAGTAAGGCGCAAGGGCAAGAAGACGGATGCCAAAGTTGGTCATGTCATCCCGCACCAGTCTTCTTTCGTTGGAATGGCTACGTATCACACACTGCGGTAGTTGCTAGCAGCAGCAGTAGCTCCTACGGCAAGTATCCAATAGATTGACCAGCCGCGATACACGGCATGCCATAAGCCATGGCATGGCAATTGGTTGGTCTAGTTTTACAGTTGCAATAGCAATAGGGTAGCGGCCAACAGAGGACACAATCTGAAATTCTGAAGAGCCATTCTCGCACTAGTACTTGTACGGTATGCCGAGCTGTAAGCAACTACAGTACTCCTGTAACAGTGGTTACGCCACTGGCAGCGTCCCCTCCTCTCTTCCCCCCCTTTTTTCTCTCGTCCGTATTATTCATGTTGACGGTTGACGGGGGAACGACGGGTGTAATAACACACGCATGACAGCCCGACTGATGCCTTGATCGCGACCTCGTTCTACCTGTCCCTCACTAGGCACCGACTGTGCTCGTCGGGGATATTTTGTGTACGGTATTCCGGGTCGTTGATTGACCTGGGGGGAAAGAACGGCATGCCGGTGCCGGTATGTGCCTTAATTCACATTGTCATCCAGAGTTTTGTAAGTTAGGTAGATTTTTTTTTCTTTGGTCCGAGTCTGTCGCACCTGTGCTGAACGTCCAAGGATAAGTCTTATTGCGCAGCAGCAATCAGCTTATTATGCTCGGATGTGGTTAGCGTTGACCACGTCGGCCCGTCCCCCCCGTCAATCAGTGCAATATTAGGGTGGATGTAGAATACACGCGGCAATGATACTGTATATGATATGTTTCTGTACACGGTATATACAAGCAACGGTACGATCATATCAAATTATAGTAACCGGAACACCCTATTGCCCGATCGTTAAATCCATAGGGCCGCGACGGCCATCGACAGGACAAACCATTATCGCGGTGTACCGTTATCTACTATACACACTTTACAGCATGATATATATGAACTTCTGATGTGCACGCCTCAACTAACAAACTCATTCCAGGGCGCAAGGACACGATATCGTAGCTCTAGGCACCACGACTGAACTGAAGAACGCACACACGCATAGACACAACGCATTACCTTGACACCCGCCCGACCTCCGTGCCTGACGTATCAGGCCTGCCCATTCAACCTGGCCATTTTGTTGGAGGTTCGCGAAGCATCCGGGATCAATTGGGGGACTCGGTGTTCCGCGCGGACCGGGGGTACTCATCACGAGACGCCGGGTGCAGACTCGGACGCGGAGTCCGGTCGAAGATAAGTCGACTTTGCCACATGCACCACTCCAGCCGTCAACCACATCAGCTCAAATCTCGACACCCCACCATCCACCTCTCTCTCACACGCACACAAAAAATTCGACATTTTCTCAGGTTCACATTGATTCCCCATCTGGCCCAAACCCCGCGAACCATTCATTCATTTTTTTCACTTTTCACTCTTCCATCATCTTTCCTTCAGTTCCTTCCTTCCTTCCTTTTCCATGAACGTGAAAAGCACGTGAAGAGTGCCCAAGTACGGGTTGTCGCTGGAGGAATTGAATGCTGGACATGTGCTTCTCTTGTTCCGACGTTTTCCGGTTTTGAACGGACAGGGTTCGTCTTGGAGTAGAGCACAGGGATGAGAGGAGCTTGCTCGCTCCCTTTTCGGTGGAGGCATGACATGTGAGATATCACGGTAGAAGCCGCGAAAGGGAAAGGCACCTGACCGGAATGTCAAAGCACTGTTCCGCTTACCACGGACGGAAAATGGATTGCAGCGATCACACCACAGCGCTGACACGAGGCCGAGTTCTGCTCTAGAAAATTTCCCCAGCACCCCGCGGCGAGGCGCAAGCCTTGTATGTTAAAACATATTAGACTGTAATTTATTTTTTGAGAAGTCATGTAAACCCTTCTATCGACATCAAAAAACTGGGCGAAGGTCTGATGAACATGCTATATTTTTTTTAAATCTTTTGAATGCTTCGTGCTTCGTCAAGCACTACGGTGGGGTATGTGCTGAAGTATTTACTATGTAGTAGAGTGTCCAAGGAAGGGGGG
>QFEY01000174.1:75935-98336 GCA_003316435.1 Russula virescens
GGGGGTTAGTAAAGAAGCACGTAGCACAAAAATAACAAAAAGTTACAATCCAAAATAGCTAGTTTTGCAATCTAATTGAATCAGTTGTTGAACACACAGAAAACCCCACCTCCCTTAGCCAACCAACAACCTCGGTCCCTGCAACCCCCACGGGGCCCCCACGCCAGAAGGGGGGAAGACAGGGAAAGGTGAAGACAAAAAAAAGCCCAAAACTAAAGAAATGAGAAGACGAGTCGATATTTGAGAAGCAGCCAATGATCAAGCGTCGATGGAACTATCGCCATCGCTTGGTATTGTCATTTTATACGTCTCATCGTGCATTTCGATGCCCTTGAACGTCGTGTCCGTGTCTGTCATCTGCGTCGTCGTCGTCGACTTGAAGATGATAGGCCCAGTTGAGCGTGAGTTTGCGCCGGTCGTCTTTGACGGCATCGAGTACGATATCGACTGAGGTAGCCGTGTTTCTGCCGAGCTGACGCCGCGGCCAATGCGTACAATGATAAGCGAGAACTGCGCCGAGGAGAAGGGGAAATAACCGAGTAAGCATGAAGCGTCACACGCGAAATGTTTCGGATGTTACGTACCACGATGCCCTGGAGATGGTGTCAAAGGAAGGGATTGTGCGAGCACGGCAATGTAAATGTGAGACACCAGAATTAACAAGTTTAGGGTTAGGGACTTACAATGATGGGTGAAGTCTATACGACGGTGTCGTCAGCGGACATTGGATAAGAAGCGAACAGGGATGGCTTACCATATCCAAGAAGATATTGAACGTGTATGACCCAACCGCAAAGGCTCCGACCTCACATGCCAAGACAGTCAAGTAAATGGCACCTGTTACATTCAGGTACATGTTAGGGTCGTTGTGGTCGGCGGGAGAGTGGAAGCGCGAAACGCACCAGATTCAACGACGATGATGGCAACCTTGGTAAGGTTGGAGGAGCCCATCTTGGCTTCGCGTGTCTGCTGCTGGGTCCGCCAGATGCGGAAGGCAATGAGACCTGGAAAGGAATGTCAAATTTGTCGTCGTCTCGGCGCACGAAACCCGCACCTGTGCAGACAGCGTTCAATGCGAGAGTGCAGGAGAAGAACGAGTTGGAGATTCTCTGCTGATGGTTGTTGAAGACCACGTTCGTCCCGACGAGGGATAGCGTATATACTGCCGCGACACCCATTGCTTGAGAAAGTGGAATTAGTGTTCGCGCGCGCTGAGACAAAAATGAATGGGGGTGTACCTAAGTCGGCAATATATAGAAGGACCGGGAAAGCAAGGATAGCAAGGCTCGCGTTCCAAACAACGTAGCACCGATATAGCTGAAGGTGCGCTCAGCATTGATACGATGGCCGTCGACAGAAAAAGACTCGATAGACTTACGATGAAGAGATCGGATACGGCTGTCTCTGCGAGATAGATAGATGTTTTCATGATGCTGAGCACCGACGTGACCTTGCTGTAGTATTCATCCGCGCCCTTAGCCGACCCACTCCCTTGGTAGGCCAAGTAGAGACGAATAGCATCGACGACCTCGTGCTGTGGTGCGAGAAGAATGGAAGGATGAATGGAGGACCCAGAGGGATAGGGTAAAGAACGAACCCAGGTGATGAGAACGAAAAGGGAGGCCGAGACTAAGATGAGGCGGTGGTTGCCACCCGCTGTTCGCCTTCGCTTGTGGCATAGGACCTTGATGCACTCGGCGAAGAGGGCAAGGTACGTTCCTGGATATGGACAAAACAAACGGGGATAATCGGGGGAGTGATGAGCACGGGGTGACACGGAGAGAATACAAGGGGGAGGGAGGTACCGTAGAAGATCGACTCGAGGCAGAGCGCGATGAGCTCTGAACTTGCGAAACCGAGAGCCATGGCAAAGAGGAACTCGTCGATGGAGGTGGCGAAGGCGGGGAAGGAACGGGGGTGGATGCCGAACGAGCAGAGCGTGGGGGTGCCCCATAAGTACTTCCATCGTAGCGCTTGTCCCAGTAACGAAAAGTCGATGGAGAGAGAAAAAGACGCCGAAGTGCCGTTGAAGGAATCCCTTGAAGCTGGCTGGTTATCGTATCTTTCCTTTTTTGTACATCCCCACTTCAAAGGGGAATAACGACCAAACATTTATTAATTTATTATATTATTTCTAGAACATATCATATCAGGAGACAGCTGTACGTCATCCCATCCCCCAGGGCCTATCCAGATCTGGCCAGTCCTTTGACACCCACTTTTCTTGCCAACCACTTCCCTCTCCTCCCCAGATCCAGTCCTCACTGCGCTACAAGCGAGCCCCCGCGGTTCCTGGTGGCCTCGGCAGAACCGTTGCATCCAAAGATGACCCTCTACAGCAGCCGGGGCCACGCGCTGCGGAAGCTCAAGCAGCTTCTTTTCTCACAAGTCAACCCTGTGCTCTTAGAGCGGAGATCGTAGCGCTCGTTCGCTCCACTGGTACGCACACCACCACCCCCCCAATTCATTGACACCACTCGCCCTCTGCCCCCCGCCGCGGCCACCCCCCTTTGCGCTACGCGCGATTAAGGTCGTCGATTCGAAACAAGGAAAAAGTGTCATCATCTCCATTTCCTGTCGGGAATCTCCCTTTGAATGCGCTAATCCTGCTTATATACACCGCATTGAAAATACCGCTGCGTTGCTTTCTGCCGTAAATGGGTTAGTTGAACGCCTCGCTCAACTGATGCTGGATCGCCCTCGTCAAACATTTTGAGAATATGTCGTGCGCCCAGATACTACATCTCCCGGCCAGCCTGACTGGCACTTCGTTTGCGCCACCACATCATCCGTAATAGGTAATCCCTTTAACGATGCCTCAATTAGCTTTCGACCCAAAGTCTGCACCACCACCACCGTAGCTCTCTCGCTTGGCCAACCTCCGCCAGTCAGTCAGTCGGTTAGTGGCCCATGCATACAATCAAAGGGGCAACTTTAGTTCCTAGATGTTAACCGTCGCCCGCACAAAGGTCGGTCATTGTAGGAAATGAACTTCCTAAGGAACCAGCATCAGGTAACGCCTCTACTTCCCATGTTAAGGCGCGGATAAACCTTCAGCTGTCATCACACCTTCGTCTTTTCACCCATTCGTCGGGATTCCCCTTCACCACATTAGAACCCCCAATCATATACGCAAACACTTGATCAAGCGTTTTGTACCTTGACGATACAGGGGGAGAGCGTTTGTGGTGTAGACGCTAATACTATCTATTGATATACGGCCATGAATTTAGTTAATTTCCTGTCTATCTACGGCCTATCTATGAGGTTTTGGGAGGTCTTAGTGTCAATTTTCGAAGGGGCGTGGTCGAGCCTTCCAAGCAAATTGACATAGAAGTCGCTTTAGCGCCTTGGCAAGTCCCGCCTCAAGGTACCAAAATTGGTACCCCTTCTGACCTACAACTAAAACCTTCTTTGCTCGGAACGGAACCTCGTGACCTTCGAAAGTGCTCTGCATGTCATCCGCATTAATATTGACTGACGTGACACGCATCATGATTGAAACCGGTTTTTCGAGCCAAGAAGAAACCAAACAAACATATATGTATCGAAAACGACAAAAGCAGAAGAGGGCAAGAAAAGAACGTCGATCCGGAGGAGGAAATGCGCCTGCTACGTCGGGCGATCTCTCTCTCACACTGCCAGGGTCATGTGTACCGCGCCAGTGCCCCGACGTACGAACGGCCAACGTCCAACCCCCGAGCATGGCGGGGTCACGACATCTGTATTTCTTTCTTCGTAGATCGTTCGTTTCTCGTCCGAATTGACTGTGCCCCACCAGCGCCCCGCGTGCGCGCGCGCTCGCTCCATCCGCGTTCTTCTCTACTTCTCACCAACACAAAATAGATTTTTTTTTTTCACACTTCGTCCCACACCTCTCCGCATTCACTCACACGCACGTGTCCCCAAAGGAAGAAAAAAAACGAAAAAATAAATAAATCAAGATAGAATTTACTACTTGCAATAATAGGTCCCGCGGCATGCATGGGAATTGATCGCACGCTGCCCGTCCTATACAGTAGTAGGCTGTGTGGGTTCTTCCTTCCCCAGTTGCGGATCCGGGGTAGAGGTCTATACAATGTGATGGGCCTTAGAAAATAGAACAGGGTCATTGATACGATGCACTCATTGATCAATTATTTTTGAGACCACGTATCCCGTTTTATGATGCCCACCCCACATATACAATCGCTTTACGGTGGTAAGTATGTGTACGTGGTATTGTACGTGTACCCCACCCCCGTCCCTTGTTTTGATCTCGAGCTTGAGGAGCCTGAGAGAGAGGAAAAAAAAAGACATAGAAAGAAGAAAAACAAACAGGGAGATTTACGTTGGACTGGTATACGTGTTAAGGGTCGACGGTATGATACTGGAACGCCGTACTTTTTTTCATTGGTGGTGATACCATGAGATGATAGGGTTTTTTTCCCTGCCCTTCCTTCCTTTCCTTGCCCTCGTGCCTCGCCCAAACACTTACGAGTCGCTTTATGCCGTGTTTTGACATGCGGGCGCAACACAAGTTGTGCTTCGTATCATAGTTGTTGCGGTCACGTCGGTACTATGATACGATAACCTAACCCAGTCCTAACCACCGACACCCCGACGGGACAGGCCCACGCTCACACAGCCAGTCCCCCACACCACCACCCAATAGACACATAAGGCTATATAGGCCATTTACCATTCCAACACGCCAACGCCACGCAACATATAAACAATCAGTTAGATCAGACACGCGTTCATCACTCATCATCATCCCGCCGACGCCCGACGCCCCGTCCCGTCGTCTCCTCAGGCTTCCATGGTACCTGTACGCACTTTATTCTCACTCCTCGAACTTCTTCCCTCACTTTACCCACCTCCTCCGGCGGAGCGCACGGGCCCCTTAATCATCCAAATCGTCCTTTCCTTTCCTTTCACCCCTTCACACCAACGCACATACACGCGCGCATGGATATCATACTAGTACCCACCAGTTAGACGCTTGCGTCATCACCATAGTGCCGCCTCACTCACAGCGCTCCAGGCCCGTGTGCTTCTCTTTTCTCTTCCCTCCTAATTGTTTTCCGTAAACTTTCTGTCATCTCTTGTCGTCCCTAGAAACTGAAGGGGAGAAAGGGGAGAGTGTCAAGGGACGCGTCGTTCAGGGGAAACCCGTTTGTCGCCCAGGTTAATATGTTTTTGAAATTTTTTTCTAGAGCAAAGAATTTCCAAGCGAGGAACCTAAGTCTGTTTTCTTTGGCTCGTAACTGTGTCGGGCGTTAGGCGATCATTTTGGATGAGGCACGCTCCGAGCTCGTAGGAGCGACATTGCGGTGACAGTACGGTGATAAGTTAACTCGACATTACAGTACCAGAAGTACTAGTAGTGCCGATCGCACATCATACAGACGACTCATCCACACACCCATCGGTCTCAAAGGGGCCAGAGTGATATGACATGTTTAGTTTTAGCGAGAGTGGAGATCTCGTCACATTGCATTTGTTGCTGAGTCAATATGTCGGCGTCGGCTAGACAGGCCCTCTAGACCAGTGTCATACTACTAGTAGTAGCTGCTATTGAATATTGAATGTTGATTACTGAAGGGGAAAGCACGAAAATGTCTCTTTCTTTCTCCCCTCTTCCTCCCTTATCGTTGTCATAGCTATAGCGTGCCTCTTCATATCACCAAGCACCCGAACGTCAACTTTATCCCGATCCTTCCCCTGGCACAGTAGAAAAACACACAAAACACAAATAGCAGAAAAAAGCCCCACTGAAATTTAGGAGTAACCGTAGGATAGAGAAGACGAGAACGAAAGACAAACAAACATACTACAATGCCAAAACCACGCCAAGAGGAGCCCGCAGGCAAAGAGTTGACAAAGTCGAATATGAACGAAGGTAATATATAGCGCAACAAAGGGACAGGGACAAATTGAAACGGAAAACGAACGAACGAACGAAGGACATGCAAGGCCCACTCGGGGCCACAACCGTACACTCTTCTCTTCACTTTACACGCTTGTTTTACAACGCGGAGGTCCCCGCCTTGATGAGGTCGGCCGACTCTGGGGATCGCAGGGTGATGCGGCACGGGAAAGGTTTGGGGTGGCTGCACACAAAAAGGAGGGCGCAAAGAAGCAATATCACTTAGCATGCGTCGGACGTCCGACAAGAAGCATTACGGCCATACCTTACGAATCCTATGAACGATCCGAGGGAAGAAGGGAGCGGGGGGTGAAACCACGACGTCAGAAAAGAATACCAATGGCGAGAGGGATTTAAGGGTACCTCCGGTGAAGGCGGGCTCGATCTGGACGTCTTTGCCATCCTTATCTTGCGCGCGGAGATCAAAGACGGACAGCATCGATGAGACGGTAATGAAGATGGCCGCGGTGGAATAGTGCACGCCGAGACACGCGCGGCGGCCGAAACCGAAGACGGGCGACTCGAGCGCGGGCGTCGGGCCCATGTAGCGCTCGGGATCGAATCGCTCCGGATGGTCGTAATGTTTCTCGTTCATGTTCATCGCCCAGATGTTTGGCAGAACGATGGAACCCTTCGGGATGTGGTAACCTTTATTTTATTTTCGTGTATCGTTGTGGCGTTGTGGCGTGTCCGAGCGAGCGTGGAGCGTCGAGGCAAAAACCGAAATAAAAAGGTGATGCGTGATGATAATGATGGTGGTAAGCGCGCGACGTTGGACATTAAAAGAAGAAAAAAGAAAGTGCGGGGGAGAATCACCTTGGACTACGTCATCTTCGACGAGGCGATGCGCAATTCCGAGGGGCGTCGGAGGATGGAAGCGTAGGGATTCTTTGATGGTTGCGTCGAGGTATGGCAGTGACGCCCTGTCCTCAAACGTCGGAAGTCGCTTGCGGCCAACGACAGCATCGAGCTCGGCTTGAATGCGCTTTTGCACATCGGGGAAGAGGACCATGCAAAGCAAGAACGTGGCGATGCTAGATGTCGTCTGCGCCACAAAGCCAAGGCAAAACAAGGAATCATTAATCATTCTACTCCGGCCGCCGGTCGAGATCTACTTACCGATTCTGTCCCAGCTGGCAAACGAGAAGTGCGTTGTGAGCTTCATACACGCATATGAAATGACGAGGACTATCTGGCGGTACGCACCTCCATAAAGAGATCCAGCGGCCCACTTGATTGTATATTCGTATTCCTCGCGCGTCATCTCATTGGGTTCCTCGCGCGAAAGAAGCGATCCGACAAGCGAGGGGATGGAATCATCGCTGCTCATCGCCTTCTTGGCGGCATTGAAGGCGCCGTCTACCATGTGTTCCCCGCGAGCCTTTGCGACGCGCGCAAGGCGCTTGAACCCCGCGCCTGGGAACCAGTCGGGCACAAAGCGCACTGGTCACGTGATTAATTGACCTGTCTCGCGTTCCTATGATTACGGTTACGTACACGCTGGGAAGACATCAACCAAGAAACTGCCGGGGACGACGGCATTTTGAATAACTTCGTGGGTCTCGCGCGAGAGCTTTACATACTGTGCAGTATATACGCGCGTAAGATCATCAGGAAACTCAATAACGAGCGGAGAGGAAGGTGGGGACATGCCTCGGAGCTAGGCGAAGTGACCCTGATGCCGTACGTATTCTCGATGATGTTTTTGCCAAGCGCGCTGCAAGGATGCACGTGGTTAGAACGCGAGCTTTTTTTGAAATAAGACGCGTCGCGTACTAGCGGATTGCACCGATGTAATTGTCCGGATGTACGAGGAGCTCTTGGAGGAGCAGACGCGCGTCCATAAGCTGGCTGGGGAGGAATGCGAGCGAGGAGGAGCGGTTGAGACTCTGTTGCGTGATGCGACGCATCGCCTTCCAGTGTTCCCCATATGGCGCGAGCACAATGCTCGGAGTAAAGTTCATTCTAGGGACGATACGGAGACGGTGATCGTCGTCAACGTGGACGGAGGTTTCATAGAAGAGGGAGCACGTACAATGTTCCGACCATGGTGAGGATCGGACGATCAGAATAAGATGCCTGGCTCATTAGAGCGTTCGCGGTGTCGTAGCTGCAGATGATGACGATGTGCATGCCGAGCATCTTGATGTGCATAATGTCACCTGCGCGCGGTCGGGGAGGATCACAAGTCAATTAAGAGCGTTCGTGATCATCCGCGTGATGATAATATCTAGCACACGTGCAACACGCCTCCCACACACTCCCATGCACACACGCATACCGCACACACGCATAACACGCTGCAAGGTGGGGACTGTGGGATCACGTACCGAACACCTTGCTCCACTCTGCAAAAGGAATCCAGGCGGACTCGAATGGCCAGTCGAAGAGGTTATCGAGGAGCGGCCAACCGCGTGGGCCAGGTGGGAGCGGCAGCGTCGAAGCTCGACGGCGGCGGATCAAGAACCCCACGGTGAGGATTGCAACTGCGACATAAAGTGCTTCAGGAGCGAACATGGTTGGAAGGGGAGGGCTCGCTGGGAGTGAGAGAGGAGAGAGGGAAAGGGCTGTGAAGATGGGGGGATGGAGGCAAGGGGGAATGCAAACACGGCCTCCGATTTAATGTAGACGAGAGGTGACAGGGACTGAGAGAGTTCAGTCGAGCATAACAATTAAGAGCGGAAATTTAGAGCAAGGTCGAGTGCAGGTGATACCCAAATACGGATTTAACTCGGGAGGGCGTTTCGCCCTTGTGTATATCCGGTAGCGAATGTTTCAGGCGTTGACGGTAAATTGGCAATTTAGTTTTTTTTTGTTATGAGCGGCGGTGGGCCACAACGTGTGTGTGAGAGAGAGGGTTGGGCTGGGCTGGGCGTCGCGTGTTGTGAACGTGGCCGGTGATTGATGGAGTAGAAGAGAACAGCTCTCGGTGAGTTGTCTGTGTGATGGATGGGTCATTCGTGCATGTGTGGCCAAGTGATTGATGAATAGAGGCTGTGGTACGGTGGAATACATCATAGGGCGTCTGTTTGGTATCACGGTCTTGTGTCTGCGTTTTTGTGTCTGGACAAAGTTGCTGTAATTTCCCACAATCCCTCGCTTGGCAATCTTTATTATCTTTCGGATCATCTCGCTTGCTAGTGACATAAAGACCAGCCCCTTGAGACTTGAGCTCAGTACAAAATCTCGACGGATATACGATATACTATATAGTACAAGGTCGTGCCCCATCGAGCGCCGAGGCGGTCTCTCCCCGTAGCAGTAGCACAGCTGGAACAATTGTTTCGGTTCGATCAAGATGTTGTACGTTGTGCGACTATCCGTTGTCGGTCCTACCCGCTATTTGGGTGGCGATGTGGGGTGTAGTCCGAGTCTTGTTCCGGGTCCACCCAATCATCATACGTGTTGTACAATTACATTAACAGTATTACTACTGCACTACACCTGCACTGGTCACAGGACTGCCTGCGTTATTCCGGTAGGAAAGCTGAATAGACCTTAACCGGCGCTTTTACCTCGGAGAGGTTGGAGTAGGGAATGGGTGTGTGACTAGACTAGGCACCACTGGCCACGCCACCATTCTGCTTACTAGGGCAGTTTTGCCCTACCACTCCTCGTCATCACACACACTGAACGGCAGGGAGCACAATTCTCCAACACAGTCCATCTCGTCATCCACATCATTCAAATGACAGACATCATGTCAAAACAAGTAGCTAGAGCGGGCGACCCCTGGACGGTCTATCATGACCGGTCAGATTCAACCCTTGAGGCGAGTATCCCTAAACTCGGCTTTGGAACCCCCGAAAGTCGACAAGACACCACGCCATCCCCATCCACGATGTCCTCCTCCCCCGCATCTGCGCCCATCTTCTCGCTCTCCAACGAACTCCTCATCGAAATCATCTCCAACCTCTGCCCGAACGACATCTCCGCATGCAGGCAGACCTGCCAACAACTAAACGAACTCATCGTCAACTCGCAGCTCATCCAATACATCATCCGCACCGCCCTCTCAGGCGTCTTCGATCCCCTCGATCCAGGCCTCTCCCTGCCAGAGCGTTTCGAAGCGCTAGAGCGATGGGAAAAGTCGTGGGCAGAGGTCGACCTTCGCTCGCCCAACGCAACTATCGATGCCCCTGTGCCCGCAGGGCGTGGGCACCCAGTCGAATTTTCATTTGGAAGATATTTTGTGGTGATCCGCGAGGGATATGCCAGGTCGGCAGGTTACTCATTCCTCGACATGCACTCGTCCTTTTCATCACACGCAAACGCCGCGCTATGGACGACAATCAAAATCGATACACCCAATGTCCTCGTGTTTGCATTTGCCTCGGAGCTCGACCTCGCAGTTGCTATCTCGTGCGTAAGACCGTCAATCACTCACCCACATTGACATTGACACCAGTATCCCCTCCCTTTCTGCTCACTCTCCATCCGGGCTTTGTTGTACTTAATCCGTGTCGCGTAGGGCACCTGATGTTCCGGACCGCCGGAAAACAACACTGAAGATATGTCCCATGTGGTTCAGCACAGGAAAGCCACACCCGTTGGCATCACGACCGACGTTAGAGCTCAGCGTTGCTGGTGCATCCGCTTACAACGTATCGGATACGGAGGTCATCGGTGATTATATCCTATATTGGGTCGGAGACCCAATGGTCTCACGCCGAAACGAGAGCACGCTATGCACGATCTACCTGATCGCATGGAAAGAGGGATGGGTGACCGAGGTGCGTATTTGACCCTCCATCTGCTACCTGGCTCTATATCAGCCAGCCCATCATGTTCCTTAGCTTCGCAACGAGCGTCCGGGAAAGTATGGTTCGGTTTTATCGGTGCTATCGGACGAGATCATCCTACTGATCAGGCTCCGCGAGCCTGCGCTGGAGTTGTGCCGGCTGACGAACATCGGACGGCAAGATGCGTCACTCCAAACTGTATGTATACTCTCCCTCCCGGAGCTCACGATGAGCGCGTCCCTACGGTGGGCGACGTGCTTCGGTGAGCACCCGGGCCACGCGCTCTTCTCGAAGAGTCGCCGGGTGCACGGGCCCGACTCGGCCGGTATCCCCGTGCTCCCCTCCACTTTCCTCTCAACTCGTCACCCGCCGCCACCCGATGGCTGGGGCCCGCGGCGTCACTTGCGATCTGTGCCTGCGGACGGTATCATCAGCGTCGTGATGCATGTCCATGGACTCTCTGGCTACTTCCGCACCATCGATCTCTGCGTTCGGTGCCGCTCGCTCCTCTCTTTCACCGAATATGAGCCGGTTCAGGCAGAGACGGGGACGGAGCCGCAGGTGGAAGCAAGACCAAGATCAGACGCATGGATGGGTGAGAGAGAACGAGACAAAAAAGCGGATAGTGGGGTTCCTACGATTCCATGGGAGGAATGGGGACCGAAGCACACGCGGATTATGGAGCACGACTCGCACACGTGGGGATCGCTCGTCGGCGAGCGACGGGCGACGGTCGGGCAGGTAAGGCCTGTGCGGATCACGATGCGGGATTATAATCCGTTCCGTGTGCGTCGGGCGCTTGCGCGGACGGGTGGTGCTGGGAATGAGATCAAGCTCGAGTGTGGGAGCGTGATGCGGGTTGTCGATGACACGTCGACGTACCGTGGTGGAGAGTGGTTCATCGACGACATCGAGTCGAGCTTGCCGTATGTGGAGACTGTCACACCGTACCCCGGGTGCGAGGGAGTTTTCATGGACGAGGACAATTTATTGGCGGAAGTACGCACGGAGGTGAGTCGTCGGATGATCCCTGGTTGTGATAAGTTGTGACTGACATTGTTTGTGGATAGGCTGGAGAAAGGAAGTTCCTCTTGCATAGTCTGTGACATGGTGCCTATCTAGGAGTTACTTAGAGATTCGAATGGATTTAATTGATTGTATTACGATACAATGTACAGTAGTTATACCGCCGTCGAAGCACATTCCGTGGACGGGCCAAATCTTGCAAGGTCACGTTCCTCTGGAGCGTCGAAATGTGTCCTGACGAAACATGGCCCGGAACGCAGGTATCAAAGGGTTTCATTGACGCCCTGCCCAATCCAGACCCGGCGCCTTACAGCCAAGCAAGCGCTCGCACATATGTGGGTCACAGGGCTTCGCGGCTTTGACCGAACGTAGCCTCTCCGGCCAGCGAGAGAACTTTGACCCGCGCAGGCGCTGGCGCAGTGCCATCAGCACCGCGCAAGGCCCCGTCTCTCTTCGCGGCATATAAAAGCTATGAATGGTCACAATGATAAAGTCGACGATCAGCTCCGATGAAGACGGTGATGAGGGAGGCGGAGCTGGGTTGACATCATGTCGCGTGAATGCCAGGCTCAAGGAGCAGCACCTGTCATGGTCGCATCCATCGCCGGACGATCGCTTGCTACGGGAGGGTCTGGCAGAACTAGGAGTGACGGGAACTCCAAAGACAACAAAGGCGATGACTTGTTCGCCGTCGTCGTCGTGGGGTACGGTACCCTCACTCCATTCGATGCTGACGGCATGCTCGGGATGATGGTGCGTACAATAACACTTTTCATTTCGGAACTCCCTTCATATCTAGACTTTTGATCTATCTTCACTTAGCATTTCAGTTACGCCCCCGTTCTCTCGTTCTGGTGTTTATTTGGCCATTTCCCTCACTTTCTTGCCCTTTTTTTTGGTTCGTTTTTGGTTCGGTTGTGTAGTGGCTAGAGTATATTGTTGTCTCTAGTGTATCCCTGAACATTGCGAACGGTATATCTAGTTGGAGAAACGAAAGTCTCGTGAGATACCGATCCGGTCTTCGCAAGGCGAAGAAATGGTACATTACTAACAAGCCACCTAGTAGCCTTTACTGGAGTTCACAAAGTCCAACATACCTTTATTGCCGTGGCACGGAGGCGGACTCCCATACGAAATGGCAGATGCGCTACCCACTCGTGATGGCCAGAGTTCAAGACATGAGATGGAAAAATCACAGATGTAGGATTTGCGCATCAGATAACCATTCGAGGGTCTTAGAATGGCATCTATCAAGCATCGTTCTGACTGTATGACAAGCTTCCTCTACGCAACACGACACTGGAATTTGACAGAAAATATGAACATTAATGGTGATGGTAGCCATACGCTTCCGAGTCGAATAACAAGCGTAAGGGCGATATGTAGATAACATGAATGTCAATCAGATGGAAAGAATAAAGCATTTAGTTATCAATTACCCGCCTCCCAGCGTATATAATCTTGACCCCATCTTTCCTTGTGGTGGACAGTTACAGAACGACCAGAGAGCTCACGTGCGACGATGAACTTCTCAATCGCTTTCTTCACAGATTCCGATGGTTGTAGGTCCACAAAGAAAAGATTTTGTAGCGCAGGTAACACTTCTGTTACATGTTCCCCAACGACGAGGAGATCTTCCAGGGCCAGTGCGAAAGGCTGAATCAAATCCCCACGTAGGACGAGATCCTTCACTGAGGTGAATGGGTTTAAGATCTCCAACCATTGAGTATTATCCATGTCGTCCTCCCAATAGAGTCGTTCGTTCCTGATCTGCAGACGGTCAACAGTGGGGAGTGGAGACAAGGCCGAGTCACATATCTGGGCCAGTGACGAAAGTTGCCAATCTAATGGTCTGCATGAAATCGACGAGGATAAGATGGTTCGCGTCCGCTCGCCGTTCTCCTCTTTCCGAGCAAGATGGAATCTGACTTGGCCCGTGTCAAAGACCATCTCTGCTTGATGAAGTAACTTGACGGTTTCTGTGCGACTGATGAAGTGGCGGAGTAATGGTGTATCAAATATAAGTTGATTAAAGAACGCTATGCGGAGCATATGAAGTGGAGGTGTATCGATGTGATCCACAATGTCCTCTAAGTACTCGCTATCACCTAGGAAGTAAAATTCGGTGAGAGCGGGGAGGAGGACACGCGTCGGACGGGGAGGAAGTCGGTTCTCTCGGTGTGCCTGAGATCGAGGTGATCGGAATTCAAGGCGAAGTGTTTGAAGCCTTGTCAACGTAGAGAGGCAAGTGACCATCGCCTCGGGTGAAATATATCCGGAAAGAGGAATACGCCAAAGGGAAAGCCCGACAAGGTCACGGGTAGACAAAAGTAGTTTCGGTAATCCCTGAAATGGAATGCCATACAAGTAGATTTCTCGTAGTCGTGGTGCAGATCCACCTAAGAACGAATCGGGAAGGGCAGGCCCATTGTCATTTCGCGACCCCAGAGATAGAGATGTGAGCGCCGGGAATGGATCCGTCATCTTCATCGCTCGTAATTTTTTCAAAAACGCTTTCGGAATACGGCTGAGGTCGATTTTGCACACGCGGTTGTGCTGCTTGAGTGCAGCAATGGTGTTATTTGCATCTTGCGGTTTGGACATTCCACGACGGCTCTTTACAATAATAGGCAATTCTGGCCAAACATCCAGCGAGTTCTGTACAGGCGTTTTGTTTGTGCAAAGAAGTTGAAGTCGCAGGCGTTGTGGTGAAGCGAACACGATGCACCGCCACATCTTGCACACGTGCGTCAGTGTCACCCACGCGTCTTCGTGCTCGACTTCCCAGAAAGGTCGAACCAGATAGAAGTCGAATATCTCAAGAAGGACATCGTCTGGGAGTGCGCTGACAGTCACAAGTGGGTCCATTGGGTCTGTGCCGCTCAACTCAGCAATCGTCTGAGAGGTAGGCTACTGATTATCACTCACCTCGACTTTCTTCGACCAACGACACCTTCTTTCGACGTGCAACACGCTTTCCTGAGCGTGACTTCTTCACAGTTGACATTGGCGATGCGATGAAGGACGAATATTTGGCGATAGGATGGGGATTCTGAGATTCGAGTAGGTGGAAACAGAAACTACTGATGAGTGACAAATCAGATGTTTTCGAATTAGCGATAGAGCCAAGGGATGACTCGGGACGTACATGACAAAGGGGTCAGTTGAAATAGAGAGCAGAGCTGGAGACTGGGAGGATGTGGCAAAGCTGTCGCGTTCTTATGTTGGTGGCCAGTGGCCTTGAGGCCGTGTTTTCCATGCGCCGTGGATTGCTGTGTGCCCTTGATAATGTGCACTGCCCAGTTCCCTTTCTCGTCAGGTAGCGCCTAACTGTCTATCCGGGATCAGCAATTTCCCGCCAGATTCAGTCCTCACTTTTATGTTTTTTCCAAAAGGTGATGCTGCAGCCAAAGCAAGAGTAGCATGGGGTTCATGAAATCTTTGAAATGGGCACTTTCGGCACGACAAAAAAAAAAACAAAAAAAAGGTTTCTTAAAATTTTAAAAATAAATCGAAAAAATTACATACGAATCAACAAAGAAAAGTACTGGAAAGCATTTGAACATTTTCCTGCTGCCATATTGGCATCGAGGCGCGATACTCTTGAGCCTATATGACCTTCTCATACCTGTACAAGATGCAGATGCAGGTGCAGTTGAGGAGCCAGCGACGGCGACGATACCACGGCAAGCAGGAATGACGTTTCCGAGTTCATCCCACCATCACGATCCGGGTCTCTGGATTAATTTCCAGAAAGATTGCACCTCTGGAAATGGAGAGGTGATCCACGCACATATACGATTCTATAACACCAAGGAGCTGTGCTGAGTATTCATCCGACCTGCGGTCACGGGCATAGTCCGTGCGCACCACCTCCTTCCACCTCTATCCGTCATCAACTCGTATACAGAAGGACGAAGGACAAGCACACAAGCCCTGACCCTGTCTATCATCACTCAAATGACCGATATCAAATCGAAAGCAACAGGAGCGGCCGGCGAGTCTGCAATCCATTGACCCTGCATCTTCTGCTCATCTCCAAGCTCAGTTTAGGAACCCCCAAGAGCCGTCAAAAGATGACCCAACCTTGACCCAACCCCTTCCTGATCCGCAATTTCCAATTCATCTGTCTTCTCGCTCTCCGACCGACTCCTCATCAGGATCATTTCTGACCTTTATCCGAGCAACATCTACGCGTGCAGACAGACCTGCCAACAATTGAACAACCCCATCGTCGACTCGCAGCTGATCCAAGACATCATCCGCACCGTCCTCTCAGGCGTCTTCAATCCCCTCGATCCAGGCCTCTCCCTGCCCGAGCGTTTCGAGGCGCTAGAGCGATGGGAAAAATCGTGGGCAGAGGTCGACCTTCGCTCGCCCAACGCAACCATCGATGCCCCTGTGCCCGCAGGGCGTGGGCACCCGGTCGAATTCTCATTTGGAAGATATTTTGTGGTGATCCGTGAGGGATATGCCAGGTCGGCCGGTTACTCATTCCTCGACATGCACTCGTCCTTTTCATCACACGCAAACGCCGCGCTATGGACGACAATCAAAATCGATACACCCAACGTCCTCGTGTTTGCATTTGCCTCGGAGCTCGACCTTGCAGTTGCTATCTCGTGCGTAAGACTATCAATCGCTCACCCACATTGACATTGACACCAGTACCCCCTCCCTTTCTGCTCACTCTTCATCCGGGCTTTGTTGTACTTAAATCTGTGTCGCGTAGGGCACCTGATGTTCCGGACCGCCGGAAAACAACATTGAAGATATGTCCCATGTGGTTCAGCACAGGAAAGCCACACCCGTTGGCATCACGACCGACGTTAGAGCTCATCGTTCATCGTTGCTGGTGCATCCGCTTACAACGTATCGGATACGGAGGTCATCGGTGATTATATCCTATATTGGGTCGGAGACCCAATGGTCTCGCGCCGAAACGAGAGCACGCTATGCACGATATACCTGATCGCATGGAAAGAGGGATGGGTAACCGAGGTGCGTATTTAACCCTCAATCTGCTACCTGGCTCTATATCAGCCAGCCCATCATGTTCCTTAGCTTCGCAACGAACGTCCGGGAAAGTATGGTTCGATGTTATCGGTGCTATCGGACGAGATCACCCTACTGATCAGGCTCCGCGAGCCTGCGCTGGAGCTGTGCCGGCTGACGAACATCGGGCGGCAAGATGCGTCGCTCCAAACTGTATGTATACTCTCCCTCCAGGAGCTCACGATGAGCGCGTCCCTACGGTGGACGACATGCTTCGGCGAGCACCCGGGCCACGCGCTCTTCTCGAAGAGTCGCCTGGTGCACAGGCCCGACTCGGCCGGGATCCCCGTGCTCCCCTCCACTTTCCTCTCAACTCGTCACCCGCCGCCACCTTATGGCTGGGGCCCGCGGCGTCACTTGCGATCTGTGCCTGCGGATGGCATCATCAGCGTCGTGATGCATGTCCATGGACTCTCAGGCTACTTCCGCACTATCGACCTTTGCGTGCGATGCCGCTCGCTCCTCTCTTTCACCGAATATGAGCCGGCACCTGCAGAGCCAGGGACGGAGCCGTAGGCGGAAGCAAGGCCAAGACCGGACGCATGGACAAGTGAGAAGGAAAGAGACAAAAAAGCCGATAGTGGGGTTCCTACGATCCCGTGGGAGGAATGGGGACCGAAGCACACGCGGATCATGGAGCACGACTCGCACACGTGGCGATCGCTTGTCGGCGAGCGGCGGGCGACGGTCGGGCAGGTAAGGCCTGTGCGGATCACGATGCGGGATTATAATCCGTTCCGTGTGCGTCGGGCGCTTGCGCGGACGGGTGGTGCAGGGAATGAGATCAAGCTCGAGTGCGGGAGCGTGATGCGTGTCGTCGATGACACGTCGACGTACCGGGGTGGAGAATGGTTCATCGACGATATCGAGTCGAGCTTGCCATATGTCGAGACTGTGACTCCGTACCCCGGGTGCGAAGGAGTTTTCATGGACGAGGACAATTTATTGGCGGAAGTACGCACAGAGGTGAGTCGTCGGATGATCCCTGGTTGTGATAAGTTGTGACTGACATTGTTTGGGGATCACACCACTTTTGCGGTCTAGGCTGGAGAAAGGAAGTTCCTTTTGCATAGTCTGTGACATGGTGTCTATCTAGGAGTTATTTAGAGATGAGAGTGGATCTAATTGATTGTATTACGATACAATGTACAATAGTTATACCGCCGTCGAAGCACGTTCCGTGGACGGGCCAAATCTTGCAAGGTCACATCCTTCCGGAGCGTCGAAGACCAAACATGGCCCGGAACCCAGAGATCAAAGGGTTTCATTGACGCCCTGCCCAATCCAGACCCGGCGCCTTACAGCCAAGCAAGCGCTCGCGCACATGTGGTCACAAGGCTTCGTGGCTTTGACCGAACGTAGCCTCTCTCCGGCCTGCGAGAGAACTTTGGCCCGCGCAGGCGCTGGCGCAGTGCCATCAGCACCGCGCAAGGCCCCGTCTCTCTTCGCGGCATATAAAAGCTATGATGAATAATCACAATGATAAAATCGACGATCAGCTCCGATGAAGACGACGATGAGGGAGGCGGTGCTGGGTCGACATGATGTCGCGCGACTGCCGGGCTCAGGGAGCAGCACCTGTCACGGTCGCCTCCATCGCCGGACGATCGCTTGCTACGGGAGGGTCTGGCGGAACTAGGAGCGACGGGAACTCCAAAGACAACAAAGATGACGACTTGTTCGCCGTCATCGTCGTCGTGGGGGTACGGTACCCTCAGTCCATTCGATGCTGTCGGCATGCTCACGATGATGATGGTGCGTACAATTACACTTTTCGTTTCGGAACTCCCTTAATACATAGACCTTCGATCTATCATCTATCTTCACTTAACATTTCAGTTACGCCCCCGTTCTCTCATTCTGGTGTTTGTTTGGCCCTTTACCTCGCTAAGCTCGCTTTTCTTGCCCCTTTTCGTTACTCCTTTTGGTTTGGTTGTGTGGTGGCTAGAGTACATTATTGTCTCTGGTATATCTTGTTGGAGAAACGAAAGGCTCACGAGATACCAATCCCCGTCTTCGCAAGTGAAGAAATGGTACACTACTGTTACTAATAAACCACCTAGACTGACCTAGTAGCCTCTGTTGGAGTTCACAAAGTCCAACATACCTTTATTGCCGTGGCGCACAGGGGCGACTCGCGTACGAAATGATAGATGTGCTACCCGCTCGCGATGGCCAGAGTTCAAGACATGAGATGAAACAATCACAGATGTAGGAGTTGTGCATCAGATAACGATTCGAGGGTCTTAGAATGGCCATCTATCACGCATCGTTCTGACTGTATCACAAACTTCCCCTACGCAACACGACACTGGAATTTGACAGAAAATATAAACATTAATGGTGATGGTAGCCACACGCGTCGAATAACAAGTGTGAGGGCGATATATAGATAATACGAACGACGATAGAATAGAAAGCATAGAGCACTTAGTTATCAATTACCCGCTTCCCAGGGTCTATAATCTTCATAACTTCCATCCCTGTGGCGGACAGTTACAGGACGACCGGAGAGCTGACGCGAGGCAATGAACTTCCCAATCGCTTTCTTCACAGATTCCGATCGCTCTGGGCCCGATAAGAAAAGATTTTGTAGCATAGGTAATACTTCTGTTACACGTTCCCCAGTGAGATCTTCCAGGGCAAATGGGACAAGCCGAGTCAAATACCAATCTAGGACGAGATCCTTCACGGAGGTGAATGGGTTTAAGACCTCCAACCATTGGGAATTATCCATGTCGTCCTCCCAATCGTTTCGCCTGCTGGTGATCTGGAGACGATCGACAGTGGGGAGTGGAGACAAGACGGAGTCACAGATCTGGGCCAGTGACGAAAGTTGCCAATCTGATGGTGTGCATGAAATCGACGAGGATAAGATGGTTCGCGTCCTCTCGCCGTTCTCCTCTTTCCGAGCAAGATTGAATCTGACATGGTCCGTGTCAAAGGTTATCTTTGCTTGATGAAGTAACTTGACGGTTTCTGTGCGACTGATGAAGTGGCGGAGTAATGGTGTATCGAATATAAGTTGATTAAAGAACGTTATATCGAGGCTATCAAGTCGAGGTGCATCAATCTGAGACACTATGTCCTCCAAGTACTCGCTATCGCCTTGGAAGTGAAAACTGGTGAGAGCGGGGAGGACGACGCGCGTCGGACGGGAAGGAAGTCGGTTCTGTCGGTGTGCCCGGGGTCGAGGGGATCGGAAGTTTAGGCGAAGTGTTTGAAGCCTTGCCAACGCGGAGAGGTAAGTGATCATCGCCTCGGGTGAAATATATCCGGAATGAGGAATATCCAAAAGGGAAAGCTCGACAAGGTCAGGTGTAGACAAAAGTAGTTTCGGTAATCCCGGAAATGGAATGCCGGTTAGAATGAATGTTTCCAGTCGTGGTGCCGATCCACCTAGGAACGAATTGAGACGGGCAGGCGCGTCATTCTTCGAATGGAGCGATAGAAATGTGAGCGCCGGAAATGGATTCCTCATCCTCAACGCTTTCAAAAACTCATTCGGAATATTGAACATGTTGATTTTGCACACGCGGTTGTGCTGCTCGAGCGCAGTAATGATGTTATTCACCTCTTGCGGTTCGGACAATCCAGGATGGCCTTTTACAACAATAGGCAATTCTGGCCATATATCCAGCGAGTTCTGTACAGGCGTTTTGTTCGTGCAAAGAAGTTGAAGTCGCAGGCGTTGTGGTGAAGCGAACACAATGCACCGCCACATCTTGCACACGTGCGCCAGTGTCGTCCACGCGTCTTCACGGTAAGATCCCAACAAATAGAAGTCGAATATCTCAAGGAGAACATCATCTGGGATTGTGCTGACAGTCACCCGTGGGTCCAATTGGCCTGTACAGCTCAACTCAACAATCGTCCGAGAGGTGTGTTACTGATTATCACTCACGTCGACGTTCTTCTTCGACCGACAAGAGATCCTGTTCAAGTGCAACACGCTTTCCTGATCGTGACTTCTTTACAGTTGGCATTAGCGATACAACTAAGTATGTGTGGGGATAGGATGGGGGATATGAGTTTCGAGTAGGCAGAAACAGAAACTACTGATGAGTGACAAGTCAAATAGTTTCAAATTAGCCATGGACTCAAGGGATGACTCGGAACGTACTCGACAGAGGCGTCAGCTGAAGTAGAGCGCAGACCTGGAAATCGGGAGGGGGTGGTAGAGTTGTCGCTTTTTATGCAGGTGGTGTTAGAGTCGTGTTTTCCATGCGCTGGAGATCGCTGTGCATTCTGCACTGCCCTTAACGTGTGTATCGCCCAGTTCCCTTTCTCGTCGGGTAGCGCCCTACGGAACCAGGAATCCCCCGCCACATCCAGTTCTTCTCTTTTGCCGAAAGTCGATGCTGCAGCCAAAGCAAGTCCAACATGAGGTTCGTGAAGTCCTTGAGATTGGCACTCTCGGCCATGGTACGTCGACAGAAAGAGTGGGAGTACAAACTCATATACTGCAACCATCCAATCGTTTTGGTGCTGCTCTTTCCAAACACCCTCCAACTGACATAATGACGGCGATCGAAGTGTGGAGTTGCCCAGTGCAGAGCTTTGCGGAGTTATGCGCGGAGTGTGAAATGGAATGGTGGCCGGTGGCCGCTTTCTGTCCTGGCAGTGTCCTGGCACCCAAGCGACATAGCGCTCTCGTCTTTGGGAAATAACAAAGCTACTCATTGGCATTTCCCCTGGCAGATTTAATATGTGGAAATCCCCCTAGGATCAGGCTATTTGGGTAGAGACAGGATGCGTTGTCATACACAGAAAAACGAAGGACACCAGTTTCGACCCTATCCATCATCGGCCAAATGACCGACATCGGATCAAAAGCAACAGCAACAGCAGCTGAGGCGACGGGCGATCTGTCCGCAGTCTATCACAATCGCGCATATTCGACCCTCGAGGCTATGCAGATCTTGCTCTAGGATCCTCCGAAAGCCAACAAATAGCAACGACGACTCTCCATTCCCAATTCGAATCCGTGATGTCCGCTCCGCTCATCTCCATGCTCTCTAATGGGCCCCTCCTCAGGATCGTCTCCAACATCTTCTCCAACGACACCCACGCGTGCCAGCAGATATGCTGCCAGATAAGCGAGCTCTTGGATGACTCGGAGCCCATCCAGTACATCATACGCACGACCCTTTCCAGCGTGTTCGATCTGTATCTTCTGCTCGATCCACGCATTTCGCTGTCCAAGCATTTCGAAGCGTTGGAGTGACGAGAAACGGCGTAGGCAGAGATCGATTTCCGCGAGCCCAATACGCGCATCGACATGCCTGTCCTGGCCGGGGAAGGTCGCGGTCAGCTCACCGAATTTTCGTTTCTGTGATACATTATTGCGATTCGCAAGGGATACGCGAGACAGGCGGGATGCCCGTTTCTCGACATGCACTCTGCATTGTCGGAGCATGTTTCCGCCACTCTCTGAGACATTCATTGAAGTCGACAGGCCCAACGTCCTCGTATTTGTGTTTGCTTCGGAATTAGATCTTGCGGTCACCATCTTGTGCCTAAGGCTAATTGCATGCTAGGTCATATTCACACTCTTCCTCTCTCTCATACCATTTGTTATATACTCAAATCCTTGTCGCCCAGGGCACCTGACATTCCAGACCACAGAAAATCAACGTTGAAGCTATGGTTCATGTGGTTTTTTTT
>QFEY01000174.1:98350-109155 GCA_003316435.1 Russula virescens
TTTTTTTTTTTTTATGCGAAAGGGCAATTAGATTGCAGTGGTATAGAAAACATTATGCGTCTTAGGACATTGGGTTAGATCAATCGGTGTGTGTCATGTGATATAGGTTGGTCGTGTGTAGGTACGTAAGGTAGGGTAGATCGTCGTTGGGTCAGAAACGGAAAAACGATTCTCACAGTGGTCTCGGGTCAAGGTGTGGTCTGGCGCTCAGTGGCTTGGAGAAGACCTTCATGCGATGAAGGTACCAACACAGTATGTGTCCTCCGTGGGGTGATGTGAAGAAGGAGCGAAAGGTGAATGTGGGGATATGCATGGCTTTGGCGTGCCAATAAAGGTCGCACTCATCAAAATAATGTTCCGGAGTCCAGAGGGTGTCACCATCTGGGCACTCGTTCGCATCATCAGCGCCAGGTCGGAAGCGTAGGGAGTAGGTGGCATGGAATGCGTGACCTGTGATGAGTTGGAAGCACGTGGACTGTGCGTGGCGTCTCTTGGTTTGGAGGATGCCCTGAACCCACGGGTGGAGGTCGACGGAGGGTTGGTCAGAGAAGACTGGGTAAAGTCGACATGGGTCGTCCTCCTCTAGGGCCGGCCGTAAGGCTGTCCAAGAGGTTCATGTGGTTTAGCACGGGGGAACCACGTCTATTGGTATCTGGGCCGACGCTGGAACTTACTGTCCTTGGTGCATCTGCTTACAATGTATCGGATACGGAAGTAACAGGCGGCTACATGAGACCCATTTGCCTCGCGCCGTAATAAAGGTACATTGTGTGCATCTACCTTATCGCATGGAAGGAAGAAAGGGTTACCAAGGTGCGTTTGTAGTCCCACACCTGCTTCCTTTCTTAACCTCGGCCTATGCTAGATTCGCACGGCCAGCCCGGGAGTGCATGGCTCGGACGAGATGGTCGTGCTGATCTGGCTCGATGAACCAGCGCTGGAGCTGTGCCGGCTCACAGACATCGACTAGCCTGATGCGTCGCTCGAGACTGCATTCTTTCCCTCCAGAAGCTTGTCATGAACGTGTCCCCTGGCTGGGCGACCTGCTTCGGCGAGCGCGCGCAAGCAGTCGATATGTAGATGATATGAACGTCGCTTCAACGTCGATCGGATGGAAAACAGAAAGCACTAGTTACCATAGTGACATCCCAGCATTTACTTCTTTCCCCCTGTAGTGGACAGTTATAGAATTCCCGGAGAGCTGACGTGCAGTAATGAACTTTTTAATCGTTTTCTTGAAAGATTCCGATGGCTGTGGGCCAGATAAGAAAAGATTTTGTAGCGCAGGCAACACTTCCGTTACGCGTTCCCCAGTGAGATCCTCCAGGGCAAGTGTGATAAGCGGAATCGAAGTCCTATCTAGGACGAGGTCCTTCACGGAGGTGAATGGGTTTAATACCTCCAACCACTGAGTATTATCCATGTTGTCCTGCCAATATTCTCGGCTGCTGCTAATCTGGAGACGATCGACGGTGGGGAGGGGAAACGAGGCCGAGTCACAAATCTGGGCAAGTGACGAAAGTTGCCATTCTGATGGTCTGCATAAAAGCAACGAAGATAAGATGTTTCGCCTCCCCTTCCCGTTCCCTTCTTGCCGAGCAAGATTGAAACTGACACGGTCCGAGTCAAACTCGATCTCTGCTTCATGAAGTAGCTTGACGGTCTCTGTGCGACTGATGAAGTGACGGAGTAATGGCGTATCAAATATAAGTTGATTGAAGAACGTTATTCGGAGTCCATCAAGTGGAGGTGTATTGATCTGAGCCACCATGTCCTCCAAATACTCACTATCACCTTTGAAGTATAATCTGGTAAGAGTGGAGAGGACAACGGATGTAGGGCGGGGCAGAAGTCGATTTTCTCGGTGTGCCCGAGATCGAGGGGATCGGAATTCAAGACAAAGCAATTGGAGCCTTGTCAACGGGGAGAGGCAAATGACCATCGCTTCGGGTGAAATATATCCGGAAGGAGGAATATCCCAAAGGGAAAGCTCGACAAGGTCAGGTGTAGATAAAAGTAGTTTCGGTAATCTCGGAAATGGGACGCCACGTAGATAGAGTTTTTGCAGTCGTGGTGCTGGTCCACCTAAGAACGAATCGGGAAGGGCAAGCGCACTGTGATTTAGAAACCAAAGCGATAGATATGTGAGCGCCGGGAATGGATCCCTCATCTCCATGGCCAGTATTTTTGTCAGAAACGTATTCGGAAGATTCCCGATATGGATTTTGTGCACGCGGTTGTGCTGCTTGAGCGCGGCAATGATGTTCTTCACATCTTGCGGCTGCGATATTCCAGGACGGCCTTCTACAATAATGGGCAATTTAGGCCATACATGTAACCTGTTCTGTACAGGCCTCCTGTTTGTGCAAAGAAGTCGCAGTCGCAGGCGTTGCGGTGAAGCGAACACGATACATCGCCACTTCTTGCACACGTGCACAAGCGTGTGCCATGTGTCTTCACCGTAAGACGCCACCAGATAGAAGTCGAATATCTCAAGGAGGACATCATCTGGGAGTGCGCCGACAGTCACCAGTAGGTACAATTGGTCTGTACCGCTCTAGTGGGTCATCGCCCGAGAGGTAGTAAGCGGCTGATTATCACTCACGTCTACTTTCTTCGATTAACGACACCTTCTGCCAGTGTTGAAGTGCAACACGCTTTCCTGAGTAGGACCTCTTCACAGTTGGCATTCGCGATACAACAAAGGACGAATATTTGACGATTGGACGGGGGCTATGAGTTTTGAGTAGGCGGAAACAGAAACTACACGTGAGTGACAAGTCAAATTAGCGAGGGTCGGGACGTACTCGACAGAGGTGACAGTGAGCAGAGCCTGAGACTGGGAGGATGTGGCATAGTTGTCGCTTTTTTATGCCGATGGCCTTGGCGTCGTGTTTTCCATGCGCTGTAGATTAGATTGATTGACATTGCTGTGTACTCCGCACTGCCCTTAACGATGTACCATGTGCACGGCCCAGTTTCCGTTCTCGTCAGGTACCAACCTACTGTATATCCGGGATCGGCAACTTGCTAATTCCCCACCACTGACAGATCCAGTTCTCACTCTTCATTTTTCCCCAAAGGTGATGCTACGGCAAAAGCAAGAGCGGCATGAGATTCACAAGATCCCTGAAATTAGTACTCTCGGTCATGGTATCTCAACGGAGAGAGTAGAAAGTACAGGCCCATATACTGCAATCATTTTGACACTCCTCTCAAACTCAACTACTAGTACTAGCATCACTGGCAACTGGAATCGCACGCGAACACGCAGACACTACGTGGCTACACGCCGAAACACAATGTGTCATATCATCGCGTATCACGGTCCACCGTGCCCACGGGGGAATAAAGTAACTACAAGCCCGGCGCCCACGACAGCTTTTACGACTATGTATCACATTTTATGGGTTTCAAAATGGCAGACTCGCAGAACGTTTCAAAATTCAGTTTTTTAAGAGATCGCCACAGAAAATTAGCTGATCTTTGGTGGGATATATTACCAGTACACCACTCAATTATAGATCACAAAACAAATAACGAAAGTTCATCGTGCTTGCTTGCGATTATGCCGATATTAGAGGGGAAAACTGAAATTTTGAATAAGACAGTCCCGGATTTACGCATCTCTCAATAAAATACTGCAAAAAATTCAAGATATCATCTATGCATATCACTCAAGTCTCGTATGAAATTCTAGAGCATGCAGAGGAGCAGGAGGGGATAAATAGATGAAAATAGATGAAAGAGGTGACGACGTGCCTTCGATGCTCATCAGGTTTCAAAGTCCGCCACTGATGGTTCTGCCACCTGTATGAGTCAGCGTTTTGAAACCCCCAATTTTTTTTGACAACACCACCCAACCACCTTATACCAAGTGACACTTCCGGGGGGCTAATTCATATATTATCACGTCGACTCCGAAAATCCGATTGTCAGAAGGTGTTGTCGATGTTTGTATATTTGCAATTTAGTTCAAGTTTTGAAACATGTTCGTGATAGCAGTCGGTGGTCGGCTACTACTATAGCGCAGAGTTTTGTGGAGTTATACAAGTGTGAAGTAGATTGTAGATTGGATTGGCTGGGCTGCTTCCCCTGTCTTCTGTCCCGGTACACATGACAACAAGCGCTCTCATCCTTGGGAGAGAACAAGGCCATTCATCAGCATTTCTCTGGCAGATTTGATACGTGGAATTCCTAGGATCCAGTTATTTGGGTAGAAACAGGGGTCTTTTTAGTGTGGGTTGTCATACACAGAAGAACGGAGCACACGAGTTTCAATCCTATCCATTATCGCCCAAATGACCGACATCAGATCCGCAGCAGTGGTGGGGGCAGCAGAGGCGACAGGGGACCCGTCCGCAGTCGATCACAGCTGCGCATATTCGATCCTCGGGGCTAGCATCTCAAATCTCACTCTAGCTTCCTCCGAGAGACGACGGCCCCCTCCCCTTCCCAATCCACGATGTCTGCCCCAACCATCTTGACGCCCACCAACGGGCCCCTCCTCAAACTCGTCTCCAATCTCTTCCCCAATGACACCCATGCATGCCAGCAGACGTGCTGCTAGATAAACGACCTCATGGACGACTCGGAGCTCATCTAGTATATCATGCGCACAACCCTTTCCGGCGTGTTCGATCTGCATCATCTGCTCAATCCACGCATTTTGCTGTCGGAGCGCCGGAGTGATGGGAAACAGCGTGGGAAGATGTCGATCTCTTCGCAAGCGCATCGACAGGCCCGTCCGGGCCGGGGAAGGTCGCAGCTAGCCCACGGAATTTTCGTTTGGGCAACACTTTGTGGCGATTCGCGAAGGATATGGGAGACAGGCAGGATACCTGTTTCCCGACTTGCACTCTGCATTTCTTGGGCATGTTTCTGCCGCTCTCTGGACAACCATCGAAATCGACAGGCCCAACGTCCTCGTATTTGCGTTAGCCGAGGATATAGATCTCGCGGTCGCCATCTCGTGCGTGAGCTAGTCGCTTACTCGCTCACATTCATACTCTTCCTCTCCCCGCTTTGAATCTCATTTGTTAATTACTCAAATCCTTGTCGCCCAGGGCATCTAATGTTCCGGACTGCCGAAAAAACACCATTGAAGCTATGTTTCCTGTCGTTTACCACGGGGATATGGAAGTAATTGGCAACTACATCTTGTATTGGGTCGGAGACCCATTCGTCTTGCACTCTAACGAAAGTACACTGTATGCCATCTACCTTCTCATGGAAGGAAGGAAGGAAGGAAGGAAGGAAGGAAGGAAGAGTGAGGTGTGTCTCCTTCCCTAACATCAGCCGCTAGCTTCGCACTGCTAGCCCGGTCGTGTGTGGTTTGGCCCTGTGCTATCGGACGACATCATCGTACTGGTCTGGCTCACGAACATCAACCAGCCTGATGCGTCGCTCGAGGTTGTGTGCATCCTCTTCCTTCAGAAGCTGTCCACGAATGCGTCCCTGTTCTGGGCGACTGCTTCGGCAAGCACCCAGGCCACGTGTTGTTCTCGAAGAGCCATAGTGGGCCTGCATCTGATTCGGTCTAGCCAACACCACCGGAGGGCTGGGGCATGCGCGGCCACTTGCGACCCGTGCCTGACGACACCATTGGCGTCATAATGCACGTTCACGAGATCTCAGGCCACTTTCACATGATTGATCTCTGCGTGCAGTGCCGCGCCCTCGTCGCGTCCACGAACAGACTTGAGACGCAGGAGGAGGCGGGGAAGAAGGGCGAAGAAGGCGTGGTGCGTAAGGTGCCATGGGAGGAATGGGGGTCAAAGAATGTGCCCACCCTGGAGCACGATTCGAACACGCGGGGCTCGTTTTTCGGCGAGCGCCGTGCGACGGCCGGGCAGGGCCCAGGCGCGCCCGACGCGTATCATCATGATAATGTGCGACTACAACTCGTTCCGCGTGCAGCGCACGTTTGCGTGTATGGGCGGTGCGGGGCAGGAGATGAAGCTCGAGTGCGGGAGCGGGATGCAGGTCGTCGACAAGATGTCGACGTACCGTGGTGGAGAGTGGTTCATCGACGATATCGAGTCGAACTTGCCGTATGTTGAGACTCTCATTCCATACTCTGTGTGCGAGGGAGTTATCATGGACGAGGACAATGTATTGGTAGAAGTGCGCACAGAGGTGAGCGCCAGATTGTTGACCCCTGCTCGTGATAAATGCAAGTGACCTTCTTTGGGGATGAGATACTTAGAGATGAGAGCGCTGCTGAGCGCATCTAATCGATTGTAATACGATACGATGCATGGTAATTATACTGTGACCCATTTAACCACACGTGGACGGGTCAAATCTTCCGAGGTCACTTTTTTCCGTGGCGTCGAAATGTCTCCTGACGAATCATGGTCTGTTCATCGACGCCTTGCTCAGTCCAGTGTAGCGCGAAATCCTAAGATGCACGCTTGTGAGTTCGAAAATGGAAGGATAGAAGGGTTTAAAAGAGGATAAAAAATGGGCTCGCAATCCCAGAGGGATGCGAATGCGTTGAGAGGCTCGAGGGTCACACGGATTCGGGGGTAAACGGGGCGTCGGTTCAGTAGTTTTTCGCTGTCCTCTTTCGAGGACGCGTCGCCCTTTTATTGCATGGAATCAAGACTATTTACATGGCCGTGCTACTAGTCCTAAAGGGGATGTGCGTGAGGCAGTCGTGACGTCGGCTGGCAGGGAATGGACTCGGAATTCGGGCGTCGATAGTGCCGGTTCTGAGGCCAGCATGCTTCGCTCCCTCACACCAGGCCCACGCGTCCAATCACTGCCGAGCAAGCGCTCGCGCATACGTTGCTCACAAATCTCACGGCACTAACAGAACCTGACCTCTCCGAGGACTTTGACCCGCGCCGGGGCTGGCGCAGTGCGATCAGCACCGCACGGGGCTCTGTCGCGCTTCGCTGCATATGAAAACCATGAATCATCACAACGACGAAATTGGTGATCAGTTCCGATGAAGACTATGAGGAGGGAGGCGGAGAGGCAGGTCGACATCGTGGCGCGCGACACCAGGCTCGAAGAGACCACGACAAGCACAATGATCTCAACAGCAGCACTTGTCGCCGCCATCGTCAGACGATCGCTTTCCACGGCGAGGACTGGCAGGACTTGTAGTGATGGAAACTCTAAAGACAGTAAAGCGACGCCTTTTCGCCGCCATCGTCGTCGTACGGGTACCCTCGATGTTCGATGCTGTCAACATGCTCTTGAATCTTGTGGCAGCGCATGCAGCTTCACGTTTGGTGGTGTGCGGACAATGACAACGTTTCATCTCGAAACTCCCCTTCGTCCATAGACCTTCGATTTATCTTCACTTAGCGTTTCAGTTACACCCCTGTTCCCTCGTTCTGGTGTTTGTTTGGTCATTTCCCTCTCTTTTCTCTTTTTTCGCTAGTTTTTGTTTGGTTGTGTGGTAGGTAGAGTATACTATTGTCTCCGAGTCAAGTGTATCTATGAACAGTGTGATCCATATAGCTAGTTCGAGAAACGAAACTCTCCTAACCGGCCTTCCCAAGGCGAAGGAATGGCGCAGTTCATAGTAGCCTCTGCTAGATTTTACAGAGTCCAACATACCTTTGTTGCCGTGGTATACAGGGTGACTCCCACACAGAATGGCAGACGTGCTACCCGCTCGCGATGGCCAGACTTCGAGACATGAGATGGAACAATCACAAATGTAGAAGACACAATCTGTGCATCAGGTAATCGATGACCATTCGAGGGGCTTAGAATACTCATCGTTCTGATAGCCACACGGGTCGAATAACAAGTGTTAGGGGAGTGTAAGGGGAGAACAGCAGACGATATGTAGATAACAGGAACGCCGATCGGGCGGAAAGCATAGAGCACTTATTTATCAATTACTGACCTCCCAGCGTATAAAACCTTGATCCCGTATTTTCTCCTGGTGGACAGTTACGGAACGACCAGAGAGTTGACGCGCAGCAATGAACTTCCCAAATGCTTTCTTGACAGATTCCGATGGCCGTGGGTCCAATAAGAATATATCTTGTAGCGCAGGTAACACTTCTGTTGCACGTTGCCCTGTGAGATCTTCCAGGGCGAGTGCGACAAGCGGAATCAGATTCCCACGTAGGACGAGATTCTTCACGGAGGTGAATGGGTTTAAAATCTCCAACCACTGGGCATTATCGATGTCGTCTTGCCAATCTTTTCTGTCGCTGACGATCTGGAGACGATCGATGATGGGGAGGGGAAACAAGGTCGAGTCACATATCTGGGCAAGTGACGAAAGCTGCCAATCTGTTGGTTTGCATACGATCGACGAGGTTAAGACAGTTGACCACAACTTGCCATTCCCATCTTGATGATTAAGATCGAAACTGACACAGTACGTGTTAAATGACATCTTTGCTTGAAGGGGTAGCTTGAGGGTATCTGTGCGACTGATGAAGTGGCGGAGTAATGGTGGATCAAATATAAGTTGATTGAAGAATATCATCTTGAGCCATTCAAGTGGAGGTGTATCGATCTGAGCCACTATGTCCTCCAAGTACTCGCTATCGCCTTTGAAATAAAATTGAGTGAGAGCAGGAAGAACAACGCGCGTTGGACGGGGCAGAAGTCGATTTTCTCGGTCAGCCCGAGATCGAGGGGATCGGAATTCAACGTCAAATGTTCGGAGTCTTGCCAACGCGGAGAGACAAGTGACCATTGCCTCGGGTGAAAAATATCCGGAAAGAGGGATATCCCAAAGGTTAAGCTCGACAAGGTCACGGGTAGACAAAAGTAGTTTCGGTAATCCTGGAAATGGAATGCCAAGCAATTGGAGAATTTGCAGTCGTGGTGCAGATCCACCAAAGAACAAATCGGGAACGGCAGGCGCATTGTCATCATCGGATTGAAGCCGTAGAAATGTGAGCATCGGGAATGGGCCCCTCATCTTTATCTTTTTTAACAATGTATTTGGAATAAGTTCCATCTCAATTCTGCACACACGGTTGTGCTCGTTGAGTGCAGCAATGATGTTCTTCGCATCTTGCGGTTTGGACATTCCATGACGCCCCCCTACGACAATAGGCAATTCTGGCCATAAACCCAGCGTGTCCTGTACAGGCCTTTTGTTTGTGCAAAGGAGTTGCAAATGCAGGCGTTGTGGTGAAGCGAACACGATGCACCGCCACTTCTTGCACACATGCGCCAGCGTGTGCCACGCGTCTTCGTGCCCGATTTTCCAGACAGGTCTGACCAGATAGAAGTCGAATATCTCAAGAAGGACACCGTCTGGGAGTGCGCCGACGGTCACCCGTTGGTCCAATTGGACTGTGCCGCTCAAC
This sequence comes from Russula virescens, assembly GCA_003316435.1. Classification (NCBI taxonomy): domain Eukaryota; kingdom Fungi; phylum Basidiomycota; class Agaricomycetes; order Russulales; family Russulaceae; genus Russula; species Russula virescens. The sequence goes on from QFEY01000174.1 coordinate 107,650, forward strand.
TCAGCAATCGTCCGAGAGGTTAAAATGGCCGCCGAATATCACTCACGTCGACTTTCTTTGACCGACGACACCTGTTGACGTAAAACACGCATTCTTGAGCGTGACTTCTTCACAGTTGGCATTAGGGATACAACGAAATACAAATATTTGGTGATAGCACAGGGGTTCGGTTATGAGTCCCGAGTAGGGTACTGAGGTCAGATGGTTTCAAATTGGCGATAGAGTCAAGGCACGACTTGGGACGTACTCGACAGAGGCGACAGTTGAAGTCGAGAGCAGACCTTGAGACTGGGAGGATGTAGCAGAGTTTGTCGTTTTTTTTATGCTAGTGGCCTTGATGAGATTGCGTTTCCATGCGGCACAGCCCGTAACAAGGCCCAGTTCCCAGGTAGCGCCCTATTGTATATCCAGAATCAGTTCTCACTCTTCTCTTTTTAGTCATAGCACTCGGCGGAGAGAGTAGAAAGTACAGGCCCATATACCGCGATCATAAAATTATGCTCTTTTCAAGCACAACTATTGTGACACTATGACAGAATGGAGGATTGAACTGGAATCGCACGCGAACACGCAGACACTACGCAGTTACACCAATATTTCATACCATCGCGTACCGGTGTCCATGGTGTAATGAAGTAATCAGTATACTGTAGCTTTGACCTCGACTCGGCCGGGTCGGCCCAGAGTTTTGCGGAACTATGCACAGAGTGTGAAGTAGAAAGAATGCCTGGCTGGTTCCCCTGCTTTCTGTCTTGGTCTTGGCACAGATGGCCAAAAGTGGTTTCATCCTTGGGAGAGAACAAAGCCATTCACCTGGCAGATTGGATACGTGGAAATTCCAGTTATTTGGGTACGGGAGGAGTGTAGGGTCACTTGTAGCGTTGCGCGTGACGGTGTGACCTAGGCGCTTTCAGACTTTTTTCTTCAACTGCCATCTCCGCCCCAAGCCACAGCACTGCCACCCTCAGCACCGTACAAACTCACAACATCGCATCCGCCTCTCCCCCAATTGCATCACCTCCCGTCCTCACTGCCTTCGCGTCGAGCGTGATCCTGACTTTGCTGCCACCGCCGCGCGCTGGCTAACATACCCTGGTACTTCTTCCTTTCTTCAGTGCCTCTCACCTTTCCTCTCTCGTGTTCTCTTAATCTTACTGCACAGCCTTAGGTACATATAAACAGTACTAGTGCTACTTGATAGCAAAATGAACAAGGAAAATCGGCTCATCCTGTATAGTCTGCCCCTGTCTTCTCTTTCCTCTTCCTCTACTCTCTACTCCTCTCCCTCCCTCTTTTTATACAACGAAGATCGAAGCACACGGTTTCGGCCCTGTCCATCATCGTCTACATGATAGATACCGGATCAAAAGCAGCAGCAGGGGGGGCGACGGCCGACTCGTCCGCAGTTCCTCACGACACCGCATATTCATATTCAACCCTCGAGGCTAGCACCTCGAATCTCGCTCTAGCATCCCCCGAAAGCCAACAAGAGACGACGGTCCCTTC
>QFEY01000175.1:0-23404 GCA_003316435.1 Russula virescens
GGTACTCTGGGGTGGTGCCACCACGACGGCCATGCAACTTACTAATGCTCTGCCACACTTAGCCGAGGTCTTGCAAACCTCCCTCTCAGTCACTGCCGCCTCAGGACCGGAAACCCTCCCCACAGTGCGCCACAACATCAAGTGGTCCAAACTTCGCCTCAACTCAGTACCCACCAAGAAATCAGACGCCAGAGGAGCCCTCACCCCTGACGAGCTACACAAAGCGCTCGCCACTGAGGACCCCGCTTATGCATCTCTCACCATCACCCAGAAACCCTCCTGGGTTCGCAACCCCGCTTCCTACCCAAATGGTGCCTCCTCCTCCATCTCTTTCTCCTTTGAGGACCAGGATGGCTCAGGTGCCCAAACCCTCCTGCGTCACAGAACCCTGTTCGCCCTAGGACACGTGGTCACTGTCAAACGCTGGAAGGACACACCGCCACAAAAGAAGCCCCCCAAGCCCCGCCACACCTCCACCCCAGCCACGGGTCAAGGGCATAACACCCCCTCTGCTAACGACCCACAACCCTCCGTATACTCTCAAGCCAACCTCTCCCGAGCAGAGAGAAAGAAACTGCCCATCGAAGCCCTCATTGCCATGAAACACGAGAGGCGCAGAGCGGCCGGCGCCCTGGATAACATGAATACCGAGCAGTAATAATTTCAACAGTTGGTCCGAAGAACTGTGCCCAACCCGACCCCCTCTGCAACCCTATTACCACCCACTGGCCCTTGAGGCCAGAAACCCGTCCCCGCCCACCATACAACGCCTGATCATAAGGCACTCCTCCGTGGCCCCTTTCTTCTTCCCCTCACTCGGCCTAGCTCCCCCTATCTCACATTAGCCTGCTATGCTCTCACGTCTTCTAGTCACAGTGGCCTCTAATCAGGTCCCGATTTTTACGATACAAGTTGGTAAGCAGCATAGGGGACACACAGGTAGATATCTTCTCAAGGGGACTGTTGTACCCGTACACTTCATTTCACATGGCCCAGCAGGTAGTGCGACTGCGCTGTACTCCACCTTTGTATGCTCTGCAGAATACAAGTCGGATTTAAAAAAAAAAAAAAAAAAAAACCAGGTCCTCCAGGCCCTCCTGGGCCATCTGGTCCACCTGATCCACCAGGAGGGTTTTGTCCTCTATTTAGACGGGATTCTAGGTCTTGGATCACATCCCTAGTTCCTTGGAGGCTGGCGTGACTGGCATGGAACCCTGTGGTGTCTGGTTGTGCTTCTGTAACTTGTACTTCAGTTGCTGTGGTAGTTATTGTCTGTATTTCTTCTGGAATAGGTTGATTGGGTATGTCCATGTCAATGTCTTCAGGTATGCCAGTCTTGGGTCAGGGGAGTGCTTCAGTTGGGGTGATAGTAGTGTTGTATTCATTGGCCTCTATCAATTTGGGTCCTACTTCCCACTGGTCGTATTCTTAATGGTATTCAATGTGTCTCCATGCTCCTTGATAGTATGTGACTGTGATGGATTGTCTATTCTGCCTTCCTTGGTCATTGTCTGTGAAAAAGTTGAAGGGTACTGGTACTGGTGCGTTCAGTTTTGGTATGTGTTGAAAAACTCAGGTATTCGGGATGATGCTTAGGATTTCTGAATTATCTAGGTAAGTGATGTCAGAAGGGTCCATTGCTTTCCCTTTCTTCTTTGATGACACCATGTTTAATAACAAAGTTAAGTCTAATGTCACTGCCACATAGTAGGCATACACTAGACTGTATAGCTCTTGAAGGTATGAACAAGGTAGAGCTTGAAGTAGACAAGTTCCCACTTGCTGGAGTATGTCCCAGTAGCCACTCAAGGGTGTAAGAGGAAAGAACTGCAATTGAGCCTACAAGAGTAGACAAGAGACTCAACTTGCTGTCCTAGGGACAGCAAGACTACACTTAAATAGGTACATAAGAGACACCACTACTACCTGTCCTTACTAAGGACTTTACTAAGAACACGACTAAGAACACAAGGTAGTAGTAAGTGAACACCAAGACAATCAATAAGCAACACAAGGATTGTGACTAAGCAGTCCAGATTCGTAGCACAGAGGTGGCAAACAATGCAATATCGTACAAGTAGGGCTGGTTCCCACAACACTTACCTGAGCCTGACTCAGGGCTGGTGACAGATTCCATGAGTGTGCAGAGCAATCTCAGCTTATTCATTGTCTGGACCTCCTCCGTATCCCCATTTCAGCATGAAGGACTTCTCTCACATCTTTGTGAGTGGGTCATCCTTGATAATCAGGTCCATGGTTATCTATTTTTTATACCCTACCTACTAACCACTAAGTTTTCAGTCATTCTCAGTCATCGAGAAGGAGTCATTCAAGGGCCTCCTCAACTATCTTTGCCCATCCATGGTCCCTTGTGATATCCCCAGCTGAACAACCCTCACAGATGAGATTTACAGCAAATCTATCAGTGCCAAGGGTCTACTTGGCAATCAGTTCAAATCACTCGACAGCAGGGTGTCCTTCACATTTGATGCAGGCACCTCACATGCCTGTGACCCCTACCTGACTGTGATGGCTCATTGGATTGACACTGAGTGGGTCGTGTGTGAACAAATCCTTGCATTTTGGGAGATCATTGTAAATCATTCTGGGGCCAACACTGGCATTCTCCTTATCAATATCCTCAATGAGTTTGGACTGGCCAATCCTGATAAACTCAGCTGGTGTCACCACTGCTTCGTGTAGCACTGTAGCGAGTGCTGGATAGTGATGTCAGAGTCACTCTTTGAGTTAATAGAGTGTTGAGCTAAGTCTCTTAAACGACTTAGAAGGCTTATAGAGTCAAGGGTTACCACTCTAGAGTGCATCCTAGAACCCCTTAGAGATCAGACTATAGGATAGTCCAGAAGATGAGACAGGAGAATCAACTTGGCCCATCTAAGGCACAAGCTGCCTGCCTTATATACATTTCAAGGCACAGGAGCCACCTTCCCAGATAGGCTGGTCAGGTGCTATGGAAACTACTAGAACATCTCAGAACGTACTATCAAGTATCACCTGGTACAGTACACAGCCATAAGGCACGGACACAAGACAATAATGATCAATCACAGAACTACTACTTATCAAGACAATAGGGCCGGTTCCCACTCGCTAACAGGGGCTAGACCCCAGGCCAGTCACAGCTGGGGTACCACCGATGGGTCCACTATATGTGACAGAGCAATCACTATCTTAGCCAAGACCATCGATCCCACCCTCAAGAAGTGGGTCGCAAAGGAGCAGCATGCACACTGTATGGAACATGCCATTCACTGTGCATCCCAGGCTTTCATCAGCAAAATGGGACCAGTGCCAATGGTGTCTATCAAGTCAGCATTATTCTCAAAGCTGGGTGCCAACACCATCAATGAAGACAACATTGAGGGTCCTGCTGCCAATGTTGACCTGGCAGGTGATGATACTGATTTCAATCCCACCAACTTTCTGGGTAAGGTCTTGGCATTTATCAACCAGGTCTGCTCCTCCCTGCAAGCCCATGCATTTTTCCAAAAACTCTGCAAGGACAAGAGTCTTGAGCCACTTCAACTTCTCAAATGGGTCCATATGTGCTGGGCTTCACTTTACAACCTCATCAACCATATGCTTGATGTCTGCCCCACTTGCAATATGTTCACACTTCTTGCTGACAATGACCACAGGGTCCTGAATCTCAAACCTCCAAAAACATATGCAATGTTCAGGCTCAGCAATGGTGAATGGGGCTTACTCAAGCTCATTTGCAATGGTCTGAAAGGGCCAGCCTTCTCTTGCCAAACCTTTTCACATGGCTCTTGACCCACCGTTTACCATGTGCTCCCTGTTATCGAAGTGTTGCAGCAGCAGTGGGAGCAGATGGCCAAGAGATCAAAGTACCAACCAATCATCCCTGCATTTGAGGCCAGCCTCACAAACCTTCACAAGTGGTACAGAAGTCTCAATGACAGCAGTATCTACTTTATCTGCCTTATCCTGGATCCTCATGTCAAGATGGTATACTTTGAGACACACTGGGAGGAGGAGTATCTTGATGCAGGGAAACAGAGCCTCAGTGCAGTGGTAAGTTATTTCTCTGTATACTCATTTACACAACTGACAGACACTATCAAGTTTGACAGATACTTCTGCCCCAATGGGTTTACCTCGACCTCCAACCCCAACAAAGTGCCCCCTCCTTTAACACCTGTAGAAGAACCATCTGACATGCTTTTTGGTGCTGCTTAGATGCAGTCAGCTGTTGCGAGCTGTATCACCGAGGAGGCTCAAGATGCCAACCCATATCATGAACTTCAGGCCTATCTTACATCTCCCCTCAAGCCCTTCAACAATTTGCCCAAGACCAGTGTCATCAAATGGTGGAAGGGCCATAGCGTCATCTACCCCACACTTGTGAGGATAGCTCAAGACTTTCTCACCATCTCTGGTTCTTCTATGGCATCAGAACATCAGTTCTCCAGTGCATGACACATTGGCACCAACTTCCGAAACCACATCATGCCAGCCATGTTCAAGGCCATGCAAGTAGCCAAGGGTGCATACAAGGCTGGTATCTTGTCTGCCCACCTTGAGAAAGCTGCTCTTGCCAAGGTGCAATGCTCGCAAGAGTGTTAAGACTTGACTTGAGTAGTGAGAGGGTTCTGAGGTTTGTTCTGGAGCTTTGACTCTCAGTGAGAGTCCACAGATGAGTTTGTGAGTCGTCTGGTTCAAGTCCTATCTTGATATGGGGCATTGTCCCCTAATGATCACGAACGAGGCTGCCTTGATTCCTCTAGACTCATGACCAACCTTCTGAGGGTGGTGTATCCCTTTAAGATAAAGTAGGTATCCTAAGAAGAGGAAGTAGATCTTGAGGTAGTGGAAGATCTTCACTTCAACAGTCCTGTGGTGAAAGGGTTGGTATAGGAGTGCCTCTGATACCTCTCCTTTGGAAGTTCAGGGGACTTGATTGCAATACAAGCCAAGTCAGACTTAAGGTACATAGTAGCTACTGGGTGTCCTTATATACCTAGAGGGTTCCCCTATAAATAGACCTACTAGTACTGAGCCAAAGCATACTGTAGGTATCAGTATGAGTCACATGTGCCACAACCGTAAGTATCAATCCTAGGAATAAGTCACATGAGTCTGAGTCATGAGTATGAGTCACCTGAGTATGAGTTATGTGGGAAGGGCATCAGCCTCTACTAGTACACAGCATAAGCAAGAATAGATAAGCAGAAGAAAAGTAAAAATAGGGTTGTTACACAAGGAACTCAATTGTGAGGTGGATGAACTTTTAATTAGTGATAGTGTTTGAGAACAGGTCTTGCATCGCATGTGTAGGTTATAGTTTTTTTTTCAATTTTTCATATTGCTGCCCACTCCCCCTTCTTGCAGACAGCCCACATTGCATGTAGTAATTATAGTCATTAGTTTGTTGCTACCTGTTGCTCATTCCCTTGCAATAAATCTGTGCTTACATTTCCCAAATAAGGATTGCCACGGGTGACACCGTGGGTTATTTTTGGCACACCGTACCTGCCACCTGTCAAACCGTACCCGTGCAAATACCGTACCTGCGGTTAGCAGGTTTACACCATGGTGTTCATAGAAAACCGCGGTGCATTGACACCGCGGTATATTGTATTACAAGGATCAATGTCTATAATTTGTTTATGTACAGATTTAGCTACTGGAGTCAATTTCGACACTATTCAAACTACTATCTATGTCAATGATTACCTGCTTCCTTGGCGTCGGCATGTGCATTTGTGTTGTCGGCGTTCGCGTTGCGTTTGCGGTGTTCCCGTTTGCATTTGCGCTGACTCGTTGGCGTTGCGTTTGTATTTGCGCTTGCGGGCGGCGTTTGTGTTGAGTCGTTGGCGTTGCGCTGGCATGTGTTTTAGCGGCCTTTGCGTTCGGGTTCGAATTTGCCTTGGTTTCGTTTGCGTTGCGTTGCGGTCGTATTGGCGTTGCGTACGTGTTTGAGGTGTTCGCGTTTGGGTTCGAATTTGCTTGTTCGCGTTTGCGTGTGCATTGCGTTGCGTTAGTGTTGGCGTTGCGTTCGGTTTGAGGCGTTCGGGCTCGGGTTCGAATTCGCCTTGTTTGCGTTCGCGTGTGCGTTGCGTTGCGCTCGTATTTGAAGCGTTCGGGTTCGGGTTCAGTTTGGAATTTGCGTTTGTGCTTGTGTTTGCGGTGCGTTTGTGTGTGCGTTGCGTTGGTTCTGGCGTTGCGTAGCTCGGGTTCGGGTTCGAATTTGCGTTTGCGTTGTGGCTTTGTGTAACTTACGTCTGCGGCGTTCGGGTTTGCGCGTTTGCGGCGTTCGAGTTCGGGCGGCGTTTGCGTTGAGGTTGCGGCATTGGCACTATCGTGATCGCCCGCTATCGAAGGCCAGTGAGAAAACGTTCGAGTTGAGTTGACACGTTGAGTTTCGATTCGAGTTTGGCTTTGTTTGGCCTCTCAAAACGGAATGAGAAAGCGCATGAGCGCGCGAAACCGGTACGTCGGCGACACACCCGACGATATGAGGGCAAGAAAATGATATAAATATTAATGTTGTTTAGGCTATGATGTGCCACGATGCGCTACTACACATAGCATAGTGTGCCAATGTGAGGTAGCCCAGGCAGAAATATGAGCAACGCCTATCGCTGCCAGGCTACTCGGCATCACCCAGAACCCGCGACCGGAATGGCCCGGTACCTGCAACTACGGGTTACAGGTACGGTATTACACAGTATTAGATTTACTAATACCGTACCTGTACCTGCACAACCTGTGGTCAAAATACCACAGGTTAACCCTTACCCATGGCAATCCTTATTCCCAAACTATCTGAGACCAGGTTCAAACATGGTTTAAACCAAATCAAACCAAAATGCAAATGAAACCATCTCAAGCCAGGTTTAAACTGAACCAAACTGTTACAAATGGTTTGTATCAGTTTTGGTTTTGGTTTCAAAAAATCTTGCTAGAAATCAAACAGTTTGGTTTCCAGTTTGGCCAAAAGTGGCCCAAACTGAACCAAACTGAACTTCCCCAACACTAACAATTACTGATAATATTGCCTTGCTTGTCTCTCATCTGTGCTTACCCTTACTATATGGCTTTGTTGACCATTGCATGCTGACTTGTTGATTACCAATCAATGACCTGTTGATTATTGACTGCTGACTCACCAATTACTGATTGCTTACATATGATTACTGTTGTAGAATATTCCAGAAACATGTTTGTGTATATAAAGAGATGCCTGTATTTACTATAAGCCCTAAGCTTGTGTTATTCAATACATGCTATTGTCTCACTTTATCCTTATGCACCTAAGGGCCCTCCTCACCTCTCTAGCATTTATTTTTGAGATTGTGTCAAGTCACAACTCATCCAGAGCTTATTGATTGTGCTATAACAATCAACCTTAGTTGCACATCATATGCTGGACCATCCCAGACTGTGCTCCTTCCTAATTAGGCACAACACAACTCCACTTAAAAACCCATCAGCTGCTTGCACTTCACTAGGCTCACTATCACAAGTAAGACCTCAGACAAGGTCATATCATACTAGTAGTGGCTGTTGACTCATTTCTGACTTGTTACAGTACAACTTATTATTTCTGACTCACCATATTAGGGTAGTAGGGTGTAGCACAGGTCACACCATGGGTCACTTTACTGACACTGCACCTGCAACCCATGACACCATACCTGTACTCACACTGTACCTGTAGTGACAGGTCAAACCTGCAGGTGATGCATTATAACTGTGGTGTCAAGACACCATGGTATACTGTCATACATATAACTGTTAAAAGAAAGAAATGATCATATTATATTAACTATTACAAACTAATTATTACTATAACAAAAGCCAAACTGGGCGGGCCCAGCTCAAAGGACAAATGGGATGCAGATAGGGGGGTTTATATACCTTCAGGCATATGCATAGACCATTTGGCCAAGTGTGCAGCCACGCTATGTCTCATGACATGCTATTTACTTATGTTTGTACTCACTTCATTCATGTGGTTCAATAATCTCAGATGTGACATGTGTGACAATGGGACACATTGAATGGCACCATGACAGCACACAACAAACAGTGGCACACAAAAACAAGGTGTGACAACACACAAAAAAAGGGCACAATGACACACAAATACAGGGTACAATGACTTGTGATGACAAGGCATAAGAACACACAATCACTGCTGTAATGGCACATGAAGACAAGGTGCAACAATGGCACAACAAGGCACAGCAAGCAAACATTGAAATGAGGCAACAAATGCCAGGATGGCATGCAACTTACAGTGCAAAGATGAGGTGCAACTCACAAATGGCATAACGAGTAGTGTTTTAAAGTCTGGTCTGGTCCGGTTTTTTTGCCTTTTATGGAAAAACCGGAACCGGACCGGGCTGAGAAATTTCCATATATGGTAAAAAACCGGACTGGAACCGGAAAGGACCGATAAAATCAGTCCTTATCGGTTCAGTTTCGGTCCTAGGACCGGTTAAAACTGGTTTTTTACGGCCAAGATCTTATCTGATCGATTAGCAAGTTTAGGGGCACGAATTACAGATGTAGGAGATGGTGTCCCTAAATTTGCTAAGCAATCGGATAAGATCTTGGGTTACATTTCACTAATCAGTTTTATGTACAATCTAATCTTCTCCAATACTAGTTGAGAGCACTATTGAGACAGTCAAGAGCACTATCAAGACAGTTGAGAGCACTATCGAGACAGTTGAGAGCACTATCAAGACAGTCAAGAGCACTATTGAGACAGTCAAGAGCACTATCAAGACAGTCGAGAGCACTATTGAGACAGTCGAGAGCATTATTGAGACAGTCAAGAGCACTATCAAGACAGTTGAGAGCATTATTGAGACAGTCAAGAGCACTATCAAGATAATCAAGAGCACAACCAAGACAATTGAGCTTATAATCAAGACAATATGCCTAAAACTGATTAGCAAAATGAACTTTAGGATCTTATCCGATTGCTTAGCAAATTTAGAGGCACTAACTCCAGATATATGAGATAGTTCTCACAGATTTGCTAAGCAATCAGATAAGATCTTGACCCTCAATTCGCTAATCATTGTCAGGTACAGTTAAAATTCCCCAACACTAATAGTTTTCCTTATAACTTGGGAAATAAAATAGCAAAAAATAAGGAAAAATATTTTAATATTCCTAGACTACTGAAGGGTCTTAGAACCAGTCTTTAACCGGTTAAAACTAGTTTTTAGCAGTTTTAATAATTTTCTAAATTTGCTAAAACTGTAACTGATCTATCAGTTCTTATCAGTTTCAGTTCAGTTCAGTTACAGTTCATATTAGGTCCAGTTCAGTTCAGTTTCAGTTTTTTTATCAGTTCTTGGACTGAACTTTTAAACACTAATAACAAGGTGAGTGACTCATGGCATGATGACAGGGCACAGCACAACAAACAGCATGATGGCATGTGAAGACAAGGTGCAGCAAACAAATAACATGTCAAGGCACCAAATGCCATGATCGCACACAACTCACAGTGTGAGGTGTGACTCACAGCAGGATAATAGGGCACAATGAATAGTGCAATGGTGGGATACATTGATACAATAATTGAATATATTTAGTTGACTCTGCAAAATTAAAGAAACTTTTATTCACTTTCTGATCATTTGGTGTGACTGGCAAGAAAAAGGTGAAAATTTATTTGAGAGCAGGAAGAAACCTGAGACATGGTCAGACACTGTACATATCTGTGACACCACCAAAACAGGTACAGTGTGCCACAGGTAGCACATTTCTGACACCATACCTGTATCTGTCAAACCTGTGGGCCATTTACCACAGGTTGACCCTTACCTGTGCTACACCCTATAGTGTTATAAACGCCCAACTTTTTTCTTTTCTTCTTTATCTCATCCTGCTGGCATTTATCCTTTCCTGTGTACTTCACCCAGTCGAGTTAGCTATTATGTACTATCCCTCCATTTCCCTGTATGACTCATATTAACAGCCTTGCTTCTGATGACTCATTCTGATTCTCCATTTTTACACATAGCTTCTCTGATTCCATTGTGTTCTCCCTGATTCCATCTGACTCCATTGATGTCTTGGCTTGATTGATGTGGCTGTTGTATGTACTATTGTTTTAGGATATGACTTCTTCATACAGCCTCATCTAGTTAGGTATATAAGGGCACCCTAGGTAGCTTGTAACCCTAGACCTGTCTTATTTACCTTCCTGCAACTCAGTCATCATATTCTCTCCTCTCTCCCAGTTCTAAAGCTTAGAGGCACCCTTCCTTGAAGGACCCTCTTCTTCTACACTAGTGCACTTGTCATTGCACTAAGTGAGTTTGCCCTTGCGGTGATAGACTAAGGTCTACAACTTGTCTACTTGCACCAACCAGGACAGGGGTTGGTAGCTTGCCATCAGCATGGGCTGGTTCCTCTAGTATTAAGGCAATGCTGTCGGGCTCACCTGAGTGACATACCTTTTGAGGTAGTACCAGGGACATCACCACAGTCATCACCATCTATCTCTATTATACATCTAGAGCCTCCCCTCTTTGGAATGTTACCAGTCAACAAGAAGTTGTCTTGTTTGGGGTTATTATCTAGGCAAGTGTTATGGCTCTATGGGCTGTTCTGACACTGCAGATGTATACATGGCTGATGGCACGTGATGCCTGCCTCTTTAGGCAAGTAGCGACGATGGGGACTTAGTTGTAGCACTAAGAAGGCTCTGGAGCGATCCAGCGAAGTGCAAGGATGCAGCAAGATGAGAAGTAGAGTGGGGAGTGGCTTTGGGATGCTCTCAAGGTGCTACTGGGTAGTAGGGCAAGAGAAGAACGTAGATTGGATACGAAGTCGAGCTTAGAGCTCAACTGCAATGCTACAGAGGCTTATATACAAGATGGGTTGCATAATTGTACTACTAGGGTTGAGTCAGGTAAATACTAGTACTAGTAGTATCTGATCAATTGTAGTGCACTAGTACAGGGAGTCTCAGTCTCATCAGTCATCGGAATATAGTACAGTGGCACAGCAGTCACTTAGCTATGAGATTTGGAGGCAGTTCTGGAGTCATCAGTCAGTGGTAAGCATACAGTAGGAGTCAGCAAGTATGGTAAGCATGAAAAGGAAAAATAGTTCATAACACTACCCCTTTCTTATGGAGGTGTTTCCACACATCTAAGGGGACTCCACTTCTGGGTCTATGTCTATATTGTCATTGTATGCTGCCTTATCTAGTTCCCTGGTAGTGATGGGGTGCTTCTTGGTCTTTCTCTTTTGCTTCCCATCGTATGGGCAAGCCCCTTGAACCGCTGGCTTGAACTGGTCGTGTTTCTTACTCACCAAGCAAGAACCTTCCATCGTTCGCCAACAGAGGGAGTGTGGGGCCACACAGTAACGATTGAAGTGGCCATGGAAGCCACAAAACTTGCACAGATGGAGACGAGCTGCTTCTCTCCATTGAAGCGAGCCTACACTGGCATGATGTGCCCCTGGTGTCTCTTCGATGGTTACCCCTGGTGCCAGGGGTCGCTCCCCAACTAGGTAGGGGTCCAGGCGAGTACGAGCCTTAGCTGCAGTGAGACAAGCTCCAATCCTAGCTGTGTTTGTCTCGATGTAGTTCCTCCTTGACTCCCAAATGGCATAGTCCTGTTGCCAGGCCTTCTGGCATGCCTCAAGCTCCATGCGATCTGTTTGGAGCTGTCGGGTCCAAAACCCTGTCTGTCTGAGACGATGGACATCTGCTAAGATCCCCATGTCACCTAGCTGGAGTAGTGCATAGTTGACAGGCTGGTGGAGGGCGAAAGGTTCGGTGAATAAGGTAAGGTCTCTATCTAGAGGCCTTGGTGGGTCGCTGGTGGAGTATGGGTAGGCATAGGCGAATCCCCAATGTACTGGGCCATCCACCATAGCTCGTCCTTGAATAACAGGTTCTGAAGTGTTAAAATCAATCATGAGGCGTACGTAGCAAGCTACAATGTGGTTGGGGACATCCTCTGGGCTATTTGGATTGGGAATGAGGAGTGGGCAGTGGTGTTGCTCAGCACTATAAGTGGCCCATAGTGTCTCATCTATGGGCTGGGTCTCAGAAGCATCTTCTGGCGTCCCTACTACTGCTTCAGATACATTAGTGGGGGGAGATGCTGGGGAATTTGGAATAGGAGTGAGGGGAGGTGTCAGGGATGGTATTGGGAGGTCTTCCGGAGCCTGAGGCTGCGCTTCCTCAGCTTCTTGGGGCTCATCGGCATCAATAAGCACCAGGAGTGATTGTAGGACATGCTGGAAGGCCTCTGAATCATCTGGGTGTGTTTCCTCCGAAGGTGCTTCAGGAAGCGGTCCTTCAGGGATCTGGGGGGAAGGTGAGGGTCAATAGGATGCTCCAATCCAGTCAGCGAGCTCCAGGCGCTGGTGGATACCCAAGAGGGCCTCATTTCCAGGGTATTCACAGAGGAGGTCACCACTTGTCCTCCTAGCTCGCTGTACTTCTCTGGGAGATGCAGCCCGAGGACCAGACCCGAAAAGACAATTAGCCAGTTGGGCCTCTTGTTGGCTGTCTGGCTGCCAAGAGGCATGATGGAGGAACGCGTTAGCGTACCACATATGCCCTAAAAGCCAAATTTTTTCCACCCCTCTTTGGGGTTTTGCCTGGCTCTGTCTCAACGACTCGTGAATGTTCTGGAGACTGAGAAACCATTTGAAATGTATGTATTATTATGTTATGAAGTTCCCCCAGATTCTCGTGTCTTCCAACACCTTCGAAGCATCTGCGCCCTTTGCAAATGGTTGCAGCAGTTAGCTCTTCATTGGGGACATCCGAGGCATGCATGACCTCAAGAGTTTTCTAGTACATTTGTCTGTGTATCCAAATATGTGATCCCACTTTTGTGTCTTATTCATCAGCCCCACTTTGAGTTGAAATAGTAAAGTACTTGTATGTATAAAAGGTAGCACAAAGTGACTAAGAATGTAACAGAATCGTATTGCTCCTCCTGCCCCCTTCGCATGAATAAATTCCTGCGTCTATCCTCTCGCGCTTAAGCCTAAGCGTCTCGTACCCACGCTAGCTGCCCATACCTGTTTATCAGACAACACTTCTTTTGCGGCATGAGTTGCTGCCACATATTCTGCTTTGGCTGTGGACAGAGTTACGAGTTCTTGTTTCCTCGAACTCCAAGATATTGCGCCACCATCGACCAGGAAAGCATAGCCAGAGATGGCACGCCTATGTTCTTGCGTTGCACCGTCTGCATCCATATAGCTGACGAGGTCATGGCGCTCGGTGCCGTATGTCAGCCCAACCTCTCGCGTACCTGATAGATAGCGTATGATGTGCTTAACGCCAGTCCAGTGTGCATCACCTGGACTCTCCAGGAATTGCAAGAGTGTTGAAACGGCAAATGTTATGTCTGGTCTTGTAGCCATGGAGGCGTACATGAGGCTGCCTATTGCTTCTCTATATGGCACCTTCCTCATTCAGTTGACATCGGCCATGTATACAGGGGAGTCGGCCCGGGAGTAAACCACGCCCAGTATCATTGGTGTTTTCTGTGCCTTCACGTTGGCGAGCGCAAATCGCACAAGGATAGTGTTGATATAAGATGATTGGGAAAGGGTAATGGTCTGTGTTGAACGGTCTCATGTGACTTTTATTCCTAGCAGCCAGTTTACTGGCCCTAGATCTGTGAGCGCGTAACGAGCATGGAGCTTTGACTTGTACTCCTCAAGGAGACTAGGCAAGCTGCCTGTAAAGATGCAGTCGTCAATGTGAATGACGAGAATGAGTATGTGCCCTTCGTCTTGTACAAAGAACATGCCTGGATCCGCTTGGCTCATGCAGAAGCCTAGGTCAGTCAATGCACGCGAAAGTGCATCATACCATTTCTGTCTGGCTTGTTTTAATCTGTAGAGCAATTTTAATAATCGCAGTACGGTATCCTCCCCCTGTCCTTCGTACCCAGGTGGCTCTTGCATGTAGATTTCTTCATCTTCATCTAGCTTGCTGTTTAGATAGGCTCCATTGAAATCGAATGAATTGATCTCCCAATCAAAACGTGCGGCTAGAGCTAATATTGTTCTAAAACTTGCAAGCTTTGCCACCAGTGAGAAGGTTTGATAGTAGTCCACGCCGAAGATTTGCGTGAAGCCATGAGCCACTAGCCTTGCTTTGTACTTCTCGATGCTGCCATCAGCTTTCTTTTTGATGCGGAAGACCCATTTTGATCCGACAACATTCTTGCCTTCTGGTTGCGGTACCATGACCCATGTCTTTGCTTTCTCAAGGGTTGCAAGTTCTTTGTCCATGGCCTCTTTCCATTGAGGCCAATCGGAGTGTGACTTGGCTTCTTGCAAAGTCTTTGGGTCGTCTTTGGTTTCCGCAGCAGCAGTAGCAACAAGAATTTGCTCGTTGTCGATGTTATTCTCTTGGTTCAGGTCTAGTTCTGCTCGTGGCTCAGCGAAGAGTGTTTCTTCCAGGAGTTCTGGTTCTTCGTAATCGGGGTGCGTTCTATGGAAGATTGCCAGTCCTCCTGGCATATTGCGTTTCTGACTCATAGAAGCCTGGCCTTCGCTAGTACTTTTCGCTGCTTTCTCAGCTATACGCTGCAACCTGCGGGTTGGCTCTTGAGGTTCTGGAGTGATCTTCGGTTTCTTGGGTGTGCCGGGAAGTCTTATAGGTATCTTCCCTTTGAGTTGGCTAGCTATGGTTGGCCTTGACACCAGCACCAGTGTTGTTGTTAACTCTTGGCGCACCGCTTCTTCTTCAGCTTCGATCTCTTTCTCCGGCATTTCTTCTTCCCCACTGTCAGTTGCAGGTGGTGGCTGAGCAGGAGTTGGCAGTGGAGGTGGCACTGGTGCTGGCAGAGTAATGATAGGAGGAATGGGAGGAATGGGAGCCACTGCTGGCTGTGTTGCCGCAGGAGGTTGCGGCTGAGGCGCGATAGGCGCACTAGGGGACAGTGAATAAACGGTCACCGTTGTGGGCACGAGCTTGATGTTCCACTCTACTGAGACGCGATTCTTGTCAGGCCAATACACGCAATGAGCGTGTGTACTGTCCCGATCATACCCAACCCAACGACATTCCACTGCCCGTGCATCCAGCTTTGAGCCATGGTCATTGTGTACCCACACATGTTGGCCACATTCTGGCAAGTTAGCCAGATTTGGCTTTTGCCCATAGAGTATCTCGTAGGGAGTTGTATTTCCGAGGGCTCACGTTGCGGTATGATTCTTGAGCCATATGGAATACATGACGGCCTCCCCCCAGAGGCTCTTGGGCAACTCCGCATAATGTAGGATAGTATGTACCCATTCAAGGAGTCTACGATTGAGGGCCTCTGCCACACCATTATGTTGAGGTGTGTCGTGAGTTGTGAGGCATCGCTCAGTTTCTTGCTCCTGCAGGAACTTAGTGAACTCCTTGCCAGTGTACTCACCTCCTCGATCAGAGCGAAGTCTCTTGATTCGGACATTATGCTGGGTTTCAGCCCAAGCTGTGAATGCCTTGTAGGACGATAAGGCCTCATCCTTGTATTTGAGAAGGTCGAGGATGGTGTAGCGAGAATGATCGTCCGTGAAGGTGACATAGTATTTGCGGCCCCCTATAGTGGAGATGGGCGAAGGTCCCCATAAGTCCGAATAAATCTCGTCGCCAAAAGCCTGAGCTCAAGCCGTAGTCCTCTCTTTGCTAATTGGTTTGCGTGTCAACTTAGCCCAGTCACAGGTACTGCAGGTAAAAGAAGAATTTGGATTTATTATCTGCAGCCCAGTAACTGTGTTTTTGAGGATGAGAGCTCGAATGGCATCAGCAGAGATGTGGCCGAGCCTTTTATGGAGCATGAGAATATCCACTTGCTCCATAGTGGCTGAGCCCACATAATCGTGTTCGGCTTTGTACAATCCATTTGCGCTCATGGGAATCTCCCCAATTGTATCCCCGTTTTAATTACGGATTTTGCAACCATCTGCCTCAAAACCAACAGTGTGACCAGCCGAAATAATACGACTGATTGTGACAATGGTGAGCCCAATATTTGGGGCATAAAGAGCATCCCAGAGCAAGATAGGGGTACTATTTGCTCCATTTGGGACATCGATCCGCATGTCGCCCGTGCCAATAGCGTAAAAGATACACTTATCAGCAGCACCTATGGCTCGAGGTGTAATAGATCGATAAGTGATAAACTGATCACGATAGGGGGATATGTGTCGAGAAGTGCCAGAATTGTACAATTCTGCCTTGTTTTGTGTGGTATATCCCACCGCTGCTATTTCATCTGACATCTCTTCCATAGATGTCCATTCTTCTTCATCAGAGGCTTCATCAACAATAGCCCAAGGTTCATTATCTTCAACATTGGCCATGTATCCGTCTTCATCGACGGAAGTTTGATCCGAATCAGCTGTATACTCATCTTCAGTGATTACCAATTCTTCAATCATTGCTGCCCATGATTCAATGTCGTCTATGGCCACTGATGTAGTATTGTCTTTGCTATTATCTTGGGCTTTCTTTCACTTGGGCCTTTGTCCTTCTTTGCCGCCGCCCTTGGCCCAACAATCGGCTTTGATATGCCCTTTCTTCTTGCAATTGAAGCATTCTATGTCTCGGCAGTCTTTCTTTTTGTTACTAGTGGCGAATGCTACATCTTGGTTATTGTTCTTGCTCCTGCTGAGCATTCTCTTGTCATAGTTGTCGCAGATAAGCTTGACGACACTTGTGGGATCAATATCCCTTTTGGCTTTGTCTGTGTTAGTGGTGATGGCGCACACACGCATCTCGTAGCACGTGGGGAGCGAAGCCAGCAATATATTAGTGTACTGTTGGTCTGCTACACTCTGCCCCATGGCCACAAGTTGCTCACAAATATTTGCAAGTTTTGCAAAGTGAGCGCGTACATCATCATCATCTCCACAGTACGTGTTTTGTAACTTGCGTCCCAAATCGATAAGGAGGGACCTTGACCTTCCTTCGCAGATTGTTTTGAGTGTATCCCACCACGCCTTTGCATTTGCTCCGGCCTTGATGCGATTGAAGACTTCATCCGGGATGGAGTTTATGATGACATGCTTCACTGCTTCATCGTCATCTTCCCATCTCATGGCTGGTTCAATTCCATTAACCACGCCACATGCTATGTAACCTTGTGTTACTGAGTCTTCTGTCAGGTGATCTTGCCACCGTCGCATCTTCAAGGTAATACTGAGGCAATCCTGGTATGAAACCCAATTGGATCCATCACCGGCGAGTCGCACCAGTTCGAGCTTGGTGAGGTCGGTCATTGATAAGGAGTGGGATAATTTCTTGCAATAGATAACGAAGGTGTGTAAGCGCTTATAGTTTAAATGGACTCGTACTGATGCTTTTAATCTGGGGGGAAGGTGAGGGTCAATAGGATGCTCTGATCCAGTCAGCGAGCTCCAGGTGCTGGTGGATACCCAAGAGGGCCTCATTTCCAGGGTATTCACAGAGGAGGTCACCACTTGTCCTCCTAGCTCGCTGTACTTCTCTGGGAGATGCGGCCCGAGGACCAGACCTGAAAAGACAATTAGCCAGTTGGGCCTCTGCTGGAGAGAGGGAGTGGAACTCAGGCAAGTTGCTAACATGGAGATGTGGCTGCTCCGGTCTAAGGACCAAAACTGGATGGGGTGGATCTTCAGGAAGATGAGAGTGGCTATCTCCGTTAGGCAGGTCATCAACCGAAGCTCTGGTTGGGTGTGGTATGTCTCCTGATGATCCAATGGGTGGTACATTGGTGGTAGTTGCTTGGATAGTGAGAGGAGAGATAGTGGGAGCGGAGGGATCAGCACGCATCTGGGATTGGATGTGACAGTAGGCATTGCTCATATTCTGAATGAGTTTGGTGGCTAGGTGATGGTAGGAGGGGGTGATGATAATTTCTTGCTTTTCTCCGTTGCCTTTTACCATAATTCTTCGCAGAGAGACTGGTTTCTTTTTATGGAATGCCTTTAAAAGTTCTGGGGCCCTAATATTTCGTGCTGGTTCCCAGGAGTCGTGCACTGGGCTATATCCTTTCCATCTGATTCGATACTGTTGTTCCTTACGCCTCCCAAAGGTCCTAGTTCCTAAAATTTGTTCTACTTCCCATTCTGGGTCCCCATCAATGATGTCTGGGGGTGGTTCTGTGTAATTTGGACCATGGATGGCAGTTTCCTGATAGGGCGTAAGTAGGACTGCATGAAACACGTCATGAATCTTCCAATTAGGTGGAATCTGGACTCTAAAGACCACGTCTGATATCACTTCTGTAATGGGGAAGGGTCTGTAGCGCCTAGGGGCTAATTTGGCAGTTGGATGTGTCGTTTTTAGGTTGGTAGCCTCGAGCCATACTTTCTGTCCTTTCTTGAATGGTACATACTTCCTGTTGCTGGTCTGTCTTCTCATTAGGTCTTGAGCATGGCTAACTGCCAAGTTGGCTGCAATCCTTAGTTGTAGGATGTGTTCTCTTCGTCCTTCTAGTGCTGGCATATTCGGGGTTCATTTCACCTGATGGGCCCTGGGATTTGCACCCATGAGGAGCTCAAATGGGGTCTTCCTTGTTGCCTGATTTGGCCAGGAGTTGTGTACGAATTGAGCAAGTGGTAAGTACTTACTCCAATCGTCTTGTTGGCCATTCCCATAGATCCTTAGGTATTGTTCTAGCCATTGGTTGGTTCTTTCTGATGCGCCATCAGTCCTAGGGTGGTAGGCAGTGCTGATGTTCTGATGGATCGACAAGCTGTGGCATAGTTCCTTGGTAAATCGGGCTGTAAATCGTGTATCTCTATCAGAAATGATCTTTTGTGGGATGCCGAAGTGAGGGAAGACATGTTGGGCATATAGGAGTGCTGTTCCTTCTGCATCAATGGTCTCTTTGCAGGGGATAAAGATTGCTGCTTTGCTGCAATCATGGTCTGTGATGGTTAGGATGGTGTCATATCCTTGGCTCTTTGGTAGCTTCGTAATAAAGTCCATTGCTATTGTCTGGAATGGGAGTGCATCTGGATCATTAGTGATTGGTCTGAGTGGTGGTTTTGGCTGTGTGGTTCGTGGTTTAGTGCTTTGGCAGATTGCACATCCTTTGACATATTGAGTAATGTCCTCTTTCATGTTGGGCCACCAGTAGTCGTTTGCAATGGTTGAAAGTGTTCTCCAGATGCCTGGGTGTCCAGCAGTTTTAAAATCATGGTATAGGGAGATCACCCCTTTCTTAACTTTGTTGTTTCCCACAACAACAGCCTTTGTCCCATGAGTAGTGGTTGTCCACCAGAGGTTGTTTTTCCAATGTAGGTTTTTCGTTTTCTTCAACTCTTCAATCTCCTTTTTGTTTGTCTGCTGTGCTATGCTTATTATCTTGTCTAGTTCGAGTGCAGATGTTGTCTTAACAAAGACTGTGGGCTGGAGGATCATTTCTGCTTCGTGGTTGGCTGGCTCATAGTCTGGTCTTCTTGAGAGGGCATCTGCACGATTCTTGATTCCTGGGAGGTGTTCCAGTTTATAGTCGTACATTTGCATTCTTTGTTCAATTCTTTTTACTCGATCATTGACCTTTTGGGGGTGCCTATAATATTCCAGGTTCTTGTGATCCGTCCAGATGTGCACTTGCTCTCCTAGGAGCACATGTTTCCAGTGTTCCAATCCCCTGTCAATTGCCATTAGTTCCTTATCATAGATTGGGTACCTCTGCTCTGTTGGGTTGATTGCTTGTGAGTGGTACCCAACTACTCATCTTTGTCCTTTTTGATCTTGCATCAGGATTGCCCCAGTTGCATAAGACGATGCATCTACTATGAGGTGGAAGGGGATCCCTGGAATTGGGTGCACTAGGACTGGTTCTGTGGTGACACGATAGATTAATTCATTTAAAGCATAAGCACATAGAGGGGTCCATTCAAAGGTCGCCCCCTTCTTGAGCAAGTTGGTGAGTGGTTTGGCAATTTGGGCAAATCCTGGGATAAATTGCCTTTGGTAACCTAAGACTCCAAGGACTTTTCGCACTTCATGCACATTCAGAAGCGTCCTAGGCCAATTCTTAAGTCCTTCTACCTTTGCTGGATCGGGTTTGATGGTGCTCCCATCTAGGGTCATTCCCAGATACTCGATTTTGGGTTTTCTGAATTGGCACTTGGACAGCTTTAGGTAGAGCGACTTCTCTTGACACATCTTGAGGAATTTCCTGATTATTTCATTGTGTAGTTCAGGAGGGTCTCCTTCAAAGGTGGAGATTAGGACATCGTCTAAATAGCACTTGATTCTTTGTCCATATTGGGTCTTGAGGCTTTCCAGGTATTGATTCATCATCCTTTGAAAGGTAGCTGGTGCATTCTTCAATCCAAAGGGCATAACCAGATGTTTATACTGGCCTTCCTTGGTGCAAAAGGCAGTTTTCCATTCATCTCCTTGTTTTATTCTGACATTGTTATAGCCAGCTCTGATGTCAAACTTGGAGAATAGTTGTGCCCCATACAGATCATCAATTTCTTGATGAATATTAGGCATAGGTTGTTGATCTGGGATGGTCATTTCATTTACTGGTCTATAGTCTTGTACCACTCAATGGGTGCCATCCTTTTTAAGGACAGTGAATGTGGGGACTCCTATGGGTGAGTCAGAAGGGCAGATATACCCCTTTTGCACCATGTCCGTCGTCCAATCTTTAATTGCTTTGGTTGCCTCTTTTCCGGCAGGGTATACCTTGCATTTGAAGCTAGGGTCCACTCCTGGTTTAAATCTGATTGGGTGGTCATGTTCTCTTGATGGAGGGAATTGTTTAGCTTCTTCTTCGGAAAAGACCTTTGCAAAGCCTTGGAATTCTTTAGGGAGGATAGTGTGCTCTTCTTGCTGTCCCTTGTATTCTTCTGCCATTTGCTGGGCAACTGTGGTCTTTCTAAGGTGTGTCTTGATTGGGAGGTGAATCCAGACTTCGTCTCCCTCTTGAAGTTGTTGTTCTTTAGCGATTTTTAATCCTTTTAAAAGGATTTCACAGGTTCTGGCCCATTTTGGCTTGTCTATCGTGTATAAGTTCACTGGTCCTCCTTCCATGATGCCATTTTCCCAGTCAATGCCTGGGTTTAGTGCTTTTAGCCAAGGTAGTCCAAACACCGCTCAATCATGTCCTAGATGGGTCAAGTAGAACCTTTGAGTAATTTCTTTTTCATCTTTTTGAATCTTCAGTTCTGTGTAATGTGTCAGTGCTCCTGCTTGGTTCCGAGTTCCATCCACGTTATAGATAGGCCTGGGAGTTTCCAATGGTCATGATCCTAAGCCTAGTCTTCTGGCAGTAGCCATGTCCATGCAATTTTCTGTTGCCCCACTGTCTAGGAGCGCTTCTTCCTCAGCTTTTCCTCATTTGGTGTGCAAAGTAAATGGTACATTCATTGATTCTTCTGTCCCTAGGTATACTGCATTGAGGTTTAATGCCCTTACCCAAGCTGGCAAGGTTTGGGCTTCTAAAAATCCAAGTTCTCTTCAAGGATCTCTTCCAGCATAGCACTTCGATCCTCCTGAGTCATTCCTTTGATTGCATTGATGGTAGCCTTCTTATAATCAGAAGAGTTGTCGTAAGGTGGAGCTTCAGAAGCTACACTT
This sequence comes from Russula virescens, assembly GCA_003316435.1. NCBI lineage: Eukaryota > Fungi > Basidiomycota > Agaricomycetes > Russulales > Russulaceae > Russula > Russula virescens. The sequence continues at coordinate 21,578 of QFEY01000175.1, forward strand.
TGACCATCAACCACTTCCATAGTTCTGGTCTTTACAGGTTCATTGGTGGCATCCTTCCTGCATGTTTTGGCTTGGTGTCCTTTCTTGCCACATTTGAAGCACCGTCCTTCATCCAGGTACTTCTTTCTTTCATCTGGGGACAGCTGGACACTGTCTACTTTGACTGCATCTACTTGCATGCGATCTTCTGGACAGATCTTCTGATTGTCCCTTCTGGTAGATGATTGGAAGGCCTTGGGCCACTGTGACTGATTTCGTCTAGGATCCTTCTTTTCATCTCTTTTATCGAAGAATCCCAAGGCCTTCATTAATCCATATCGAGCATATTCTTTCCTAACAGTGGTGACCCACTCAGGATAAGTAGCAGGTGGGTCTTCAGCTTTGAAGCATCTCCTACTCAGAGGCTTTGGGAGTCCTTTCCAGAAGGCTTCAATGGTTCCAGGATGATTGCATACCCAACCAGCAGTCTCTGCTAGTTGTTCAAAGGTAGCAATGTATTCGTCCAGCTTTCCATCTGTCATCTTTAGGCCATGCAACTTAGCAGTTGCATCTTGCATTGCTGTAGTGTTGGTGTAAGCAGTCTTCCATTTCTTAATGAATTCGGACCAGATTCTCTTGTCTGTGACTGCCTATGGTCCGTCTCGATCGTCGCATTCATCACTGACTTTCCAGTCCAATTGTCTGGCAGTGTGCTCCACCCATAGGTCGATCTTTTCTCCTTGACATCTAGTCATAAAGACAGTGACACGGTCATAGGGGACCTGGAATAGAGGGTGGTTGCGATTTAATTTCCACCAGAGGTTGAACTGATGGAGGAAAGTGTTTGATTTGTCTCTATCTCCTGTGAAGATAGGTGGTGGTTCTCCTACAAAGCCTTTGGAGCTGCCATTTCCTCCTCCTTGAACTTGTGTTCCTGTAATCGGATCCACTGGGGGTTCTCCTCCAGGATCTGGTTCTCTGTCTTTGCCCTTCTGTTGAGGGACTTTAATGCAACTGATTTCTTCAGTATCGACCATAATTGGTGGTTTTTCTGGTACTGGCTCCCCAAGCTGAACTGCAGTGGCGATGGTGGTGAAATGAGGATGGCTGGTGGGTGGAAGGTCACTTGGATATGCTGGGTGGTCGCTGTGCTTGAGGGTTACAATGTGAGATAATGCTTGGCTGAGAGTTTCCTCTTCCAGTGGGGTGATTTGTTGGAGTGGTTCTTTGACTGCTTCTGGTGATCCACTTGGCAGATCGATGAAAGAGATGGCTGGGGTCTTATGTGGGATCCAAGTAGGGTGAGTACCAGATGTTGAGGATGGTTGTTGGGTTGGTTGTTGAGGTGAGGGGCTTTCAGAGCGGATCTGTTCTGTCTCCCTTGGGGCTTGGTCTGATGGGGGATCTGGTTGGCTTATTCCAAATTTGATGAGCTGGTGAGTGTTGCAGGCAAGTCCTTCTTGAGTATAGTATCTTCCTCTGTTTTCTATTAGGACAAACCACTTGTTATTGATATATTCCAAGTAATGGGTCTTCAGTCCGTCGTTAAAGAAGTACCCAGACTGTCCTTCTGTCTTTGATCTGTAGTATCTGAGCTCTTTGCCTCTGATTTCTTCTGGAAGATCATCTCTAGTCCTCCAATGGATTTCTGTAAGGTTGGTTGGGTCTTTTAGGTCAAAGAGTATCTGTAGTGCAGCCAGTTTGTTTCCCTGGTCCTGCTGGCCTCGTGAGGCGTCTTCCTATTGGTGAAAGGAACAATGCTCCTTTTGTTAAGGCTGTAGCATGCCTTGGACTAGAGAGCTTGCTGGAACGAGGTCAAGCGGACCCTAGCAAGCTATCAGAGGGAGA
>QFEY01000179.1:0-15474 GCA_003316435.1 Russula virescens
GAAAATCACACAATATCATTATGTAAGCATACCCTTATACCCTTATGAAACCCTTAAGGGTATGTAAGGGTATGAACTTCCAAACCCATACCCATACCCTTATACCCTTACACCCATATACCCAAGGGTTTACCCATACCCATGTCACCCCTTATGCACAACTCAGAAATGTAATTGAACATATCTTTGGTGTGCTAAAGAAGTGCTTCAAGATCCTGACACTCCCTCAGGAATATAATCTTGAGACTCAAGCTCAGATCATATGAGCACTTGCAGTTGTCCACAACTTCAGCAAGATTCATGTGCCTAACAATCCATTGTTCAAGGAGAATTACACAGAATCAGGTGCAGATGCTGAGAAAAGTGCTAATCTGGCTGATTGTGCTAATACACAAGTGGAGTGGACCAGAGCTGCTGCACAAAAAGATGCAATTGCACAAGCAATGTGGAATGATTATCAGGCAAGGAGGAATCAGACAAATGATTAGAATACAGTATGCATTTGTTGTATTGCCTACCAGGGGCACACAAAGATTGTGCAGAGTATGTGCAAATATAATTTTAGTGTTGTATATGAAATGTGGGGTGACTGTGCCTGGCCACTATCTAGCCAACATGCTGATTACACAATCTCTGCTCATACACTCATACCTCATACATACATATCTATTTCTCCCTCCCTCCCAATAAAAGCCAAAGATAACAAAAAAAACAAAGAAGTCCTGACAACTAAGTGGAGCAGTAATGATGAGGTGACTCTTGTCATTACCTTGTTTGAGGAGAGGAGCAAGGGCAATTGGGGCAATAATAACCCCAAGAAACCAGCTTGGGTTATATGCAAGGCCATCTTGAAGGGCTCAGAAAAAAATTCCAGAGGTATACACAAGGATATCCTGGCCATTAAGAGTAGATGGCAGCAAGTAAGTCCAATGTGCCTGAGATATCTGCATGCTTACATAAAGCTATAGATATAGCTCAAACAGGAATATAACATCATTAAGGATATATGCAGTCAGTATGGTTAGGGATAGAATAATATGAAAAACCTTCTGAGGGTTAAGGACCATATCTGGGCAAAGTATCTCAAAGTGAGAGATCAACTCTCATTGGACATGGCTTTAATGCACATATATTTATAGAGTCACCCCAAGGCTAAGTTGTGGCACACAAGGCCCTTCCTATTGTATAATAAGTAGGGTATTTCACAGATATACCGTGGGTATGGATTCCTATAACTGTACCCATACCCACCAACACCATACCCTTTGCAGGTATGGGTAGTGTTGGGGAAGTTTGGTTTCAAACCAAACCAAACCAGAAGTTTGGGTTTCAGTTTGGCCATTTCTGTGGGAAACTGAATGGTTTGGCTTCCAGTTTGGGAAATTTGAAAGTTTGGTAAATGGTTTCAAACTTGGTTTAAACTAAACCAATCTTGTAAATTTAAAAGTTATCAGATCCCTTAAAAAAATTAACTGAACTATCTTTAGGTATAGGAAATAGTGCATTTAAATTTTCAAGCCAATCTGATAAGTTTTAAACCTTTATTTTGCATATCAATTATGCAAACTAAACTGATAACTGATATTATTGGTTACTGATATGCAATTTGAAGGGTTAAAAGTTATCAGATTACTTAGAAAACTTATATGCACCATGTCCTATACCAAGAGATAGTATGCCTATGTTTTCTAAGTAATCTGATAACTTTAAGACCTTTACTTTGCAAATCAGTTTGGTTTGATTTCAACTTGGTTTAAGATAGTTTCAAGGTTTTAAAGTTATCAGATTGCTTAGTAAATCAAGGTACACCATCTCTTGGTATAGCATATGCTGCCTTTAAGTTTTATAAGCAATCCAATAACCTTTAAAGCCTTATTTTACATATTGATAACCAATAAGATTAGATATCAGACTGCTTAATCTAATATATAAAACTAATGCGCAAAATGAAGGTTTAAAAGTTATCAGATTGCCTTGAAACTTTAACTGAACTATGTCCTATACCCAAAGATAGTCCAGTTAAATTTTCTAAGCCATCTGATAACTTTTAGATACTCAAACTGTTTCAAACTGAGTGTAAACCAAACCAAACCAATATAAACAGTTTATATTGGTTTTGGTTTTGGTTTGAGAAATTCTGGCAAAAACCGAATGGTTTGGTTTCCAGTTTGGCCAAAAGTGGCCTAAACTGAACCAAACCAAACTTCCCCAACACTAGGTATGGGTATAAAACCGTGTCAAACATATGTGGTGTCACATACAAACTGTGGTACTAAGTATCTATAATAACAAATTTCAAACATGCTATCATTGCTATCTACTACAAAGACACTACTATAATAGAATGTGCTGGCTCCATGAGCCTAGACATATGTTCGCATGAATTGGTCCATCGGTTGTGTTGCATTCACAGTATTTGCATGTGTTTGTGCTGGCGGTGATTGCACTTAGGTGTCTTGGCATTGGCAACATTTGCATTTGTGTGCTTGCATTGGCAATGGTTGCATTGCCTTGTGTTACGTTGCATTCATGGTGTTTGCATGTGTTTATATTGGCAGCAGTCACAATTAGGTGTCTTGGCATTCATGTTTGTGTGTTTGTGTTGGCAATGTTGCATTGCATTGGTGGCATTCATGGCCTTTGTGTGTGTGTCGGGGTTGGTAGCGGTCACAATTGGGTGTTCTGTTAGCAGTGGTTGCATTTGCATATGTTTTTGTTGGCGATAGTTGCATCACATTGCATTAGTGGTGTGCACGGCATTTGCATGTGTTGGTATTGGCAGTGGTTGCAATTGCATGTTGGTGTTGGCAGCAGTTGCATTGGCAGTGTTCACGGTGTTTTCATATCTGTTAGGTTAGTGGCGCTTGTGTTAGCAGTGTTTGCATTTGCATTTGCATTTGCATTGTGTTTGCAGCATTACTTTGGGGGCGAATGTCTTTGCTTTGCAATGTGTGCGGTGTTTGCCTTGTGATGCATGTGGCATTTGCATTTGCAATGCTTGCAATGTTTGCATTTGTGGCTAATGCACATTCACATTATCATCATTGGGGACCAGAAGCTGCAAGAGAATGTCGAGTTTGAGGTGACAAGTTAGATTTCAATTTCAACATTTGTGTTTGACTTTGGCTTTGTTTGGCCGACTTTGACCAAGGAATTGAGGCGAGGCAAAATGGAAAAAAAGGAAGGAAAGGTACAATGATAGACATCAAATCTAATGAGCAAAAGGGGCTGTTATTAACAACAAAACATAAGAAAAGCACTGAACTGGCCTCTAAAAAAACCCATTGAATACCTGTAAACCACAGGTGTGGGTTTATGATTTGTCACAGTGCAGTAGAGTTCAACACCACACCCATATCTGTGACACCTGTGACTATAACACCATGGGAATACCCACACCCATGAAATACTCTAATAATGAGATGGCAGACCTTGTTGATGGGTCACACACTGGGGGAGAAAGGACATTCAGACCCAGATCACCCTCTATCCCAATCAACCCCATCCTCCTTGTGGAGTTGATCAGCCAAGAGAAGCTATACTTGGACAGTGATTCAGATGAAGATGTATGTCCATTGTTGTTGATGCAATCTCACTATCTATAGCTCCACAGGATAATACACCCAAAGCACCTAATGAAGATAAAGATAAGGCCAATCAAGATAAGGAGAACAAGAGTGAGAATGATAATGACAGCATGAGCACTTCTTACTGTCATCTAACTGTATTTAATCTACATTAGAATAAGGAGATCACAGAGATCAAACCATCCCACAAGCATGGCAAGAGTATCTCATCAACTGGGAATAAGCAACACAAAGTACATTGCCTATCAGCAGCCCAAGGAATTCAAGATATAGCCAACACAATGTTGGATATGGTGGGAGCCCTTAGCTGCATTGTCAAGCCAGAACTATCCAGTCCTTCCACTTCTGCCACATTTCCATCTGACAAATGCTCTGCTGTAATCAAAGCAATCAAAGAGGACAAGTATCTCTCAAAGGACAACTTTTCCAACTTGATAGTCTTACTTATGCTCCATGTTGAGGTCAGGATTGTCTACTTGACAATCAATGATCCTGAGACACATACTTGTTATCTTCAAAAGCAACTCAAACATTATTGCAAACTCATGTAATTGGGTATAGGGCAAAAAAACAAAGGGACTTTTATTCTCTACAATAATGTGGTGTAAAGGGCAGTTGTGTCATAGAAATAAGTTGTATTGTTGCATAGAAATCAAGTCTTGTTGCAATATATGTGTATCTGCACATATCTAACTAATAACATGTGACTGCTACAGATCGAGATACCATTTACAGTTATTGATCCACATGAGTCTAATGGCTCATATGCTGATCTGTTTATGCATTACACAATGGTCACACAACCATCACCCTGTGTTATATAATGCTATCTCAAGTGAAATCAATGTTCAGAGCAGTATTTCACCTTGGCTGGGGTTGTCACAACTTAGACATAACCTCAAAAAGATAGAAACAGTTCCTGAACAGCAAATTTTCTCACATATGATAATATTTTTTTGAGAAATTTATTTGGTAAGTATCTCAAAACACAACAATGTTCCCAAATGCACTCTAAACTCTTTTTAAAACTCTTTTGAATGAGAAAACCCTTATAATTGTTTAACACTTATTTAAACACTTATGCAACTCTCTTTTGGTTAAATACCCTGATTTGCATGCAGTGTAGAGAGTTTCATGGGTGCAGATATTCCCACAGTGTTATAGTTATGGGTGTTATAGGGTACAGGTGCAGTGTTGCACTTTGCTGCACCATGATAAACTGTGAACCTGTGCCTGTGGTGATAGGTTTTCTATGGGTTTTTTTGCAGGCTAATTCAGTTTTTTTTTTCTTATTTTTTATCATTGACAACAGCCTCTTTGTTTATCAGATTTGATTCCTCTCAACATATTGGCCAAGGGCTCCTCATAGACCTCAACAAAGTTAGCCAAACAAAGGCAAACTCAAACACTTGAATATGAACATCAATTTCAAAATTGAACTTGTTAACTTAAACTCTTGCCACCCCTGATCCCTGATAGCAATGGCAATAACACAAATGCAAATGCAAACACTGCTAATACAAACACCAGCAATATAAATAAAGATGCAAATGTGGACACATTTGCTATAAACACAGAAGCCACCAAGGTAATACTGCAAACACAAGTGCAGCACAAACACAAATGTGGCTTATGTGACCACCACCAACCCAACATATATGCAAGTGTGATAAACACTGCCAATATGCCTACCACCAATACCAACTAGTGTTGGAGAAGTTGGGTTTCAAATCAATCCAAACCAGAAGTTTGGGTTTCAGTTTGGCCATTTCTGTGGAAAACCAAATGGTTTGGCTTCTGGTTTGGGAAATTTGAAAGTTTAGTAAACAGTTTCAAACTTGGTTTAAACCAAACCAATCTTGTAAATTTAAAAGTTATCAGATCCTTTAGAAAATTTAACTGGACTATCTTTAGGTATAGGAAATAGTGCAGGTAAACTTTTAAGCCAATCTGATAAGTTTTAAACCTTTATTTTGCATATTAATTTTTGCAAACTAAACTGATAACTAATATTATTGGTTACTGATATACAAAATAAAAGGTTAAAAGTCATCAGATTACTTAGAAAACCTATATGGACCATATTCTATACTAAGAGATAGTATATCTATATTTTCTAAGTAATCTGATAACTTTAAGACCTTTACTTTGCAAATTAGTTTGGTTTGGTTTCAACTTGGTTTGAGACAACTTCAAGGTTTTAAGGTTATCAGATTGCTTAGTAAATCAAGGTACACCATCTCTTGGTATAGCATATGCTGCCTTTAAGTTTTATAAGCAATCCAATAACCTTTAAAGCCTTATTTTGCATATTGATAGCCAATAAGATTAGATATCAGACTGCTTAATCTAATATATAAAACTAATATGCAAAATGAAGGTTTAAAAGTTATCAGATTGTCTTTGAAAATTTAACTGCACTATGTTCTATACCCAAAGATAGTCCAGTTAAATTTTCTAAGCCATCTGATAACTTTTAGATACTTAAACTGTTTTAAACTGAGAGTAAACCAAACCAAACTGATACAAATGGTTTGTATTGGTTTTGGTTTTGGCTCGAGAAATTCTGGCAAAAAACAAACAGTTTAATTTCTGGTTTAGCCAAAAGTGGCCCAAACTGAACCAAACTGAACTTCCCCAACATTAACTACTTTAGTATATAAACTATAGTTGAGCTATTCTACTACATGTTTGGACAAATTGATGCATTGCATTGAATTTCATTGGCAACATTCACAATATTTGCATATGTGTTAACATTGGTGGTGGTCATAAAAACTCACAATTTCATATGTTGGCATTGTGGCAGTTGTGGTTATAGATGTATTTGCATTAGCAATGGTTGCATTGCATTGCATTGGCAGCATTCACTACATTTGGGTGTATGTTGGTGTTAGCAGCAGTCATATTTGTTGTGCTGGCAATGGTTGCACCATGTTGCATTATATTGACAGTATTTGCATGTGTTGGTATTAGTGTTGGGGAAGTTTGGTTTGGTTTGGGCCACTTTTAGCCAAACCAGAAACCAAACCATTTGGTTTTTGCCAGAATTTCTTAAACCAAAACCAAAACCAATACAAACTGTTTGTATTGGTTTAGTTTGGTTTACTCTCAATTTAAAACAGTTTAAGTATCTAAAAGTTATCAGATGGCTTAGAAAATTTAACTGGACTATCTTTGGGTATAGGATATAGTGCAGTTAAATTTTCAAAGACAATCTGATAACTTTTAAACCTTCATTTTGCATATTAGTTTTATATATTAGATTAAGCAGTCTGATACAGTGACTTCCAAAACTGTTCTCACCAAACTGACTTTTGACTTGAAATAGTGATAACTTTTTAATGAATGATGCTAGAAACATATAAATAGTACCATTAGAAAGGTGTACTTCTAAGCTTTCTGGAAGTATATATTACATGCCATAATTTGCATTTAATCATTAGATAAGTAAGATTTAATCCAGGGTATCTATGAGAATGGTTTTGTTGCTGACAGTTTAAAGATAAAAACCCCAGTATTTCAGCCCTTTCTGTTGTTCCCCCTGGCCCCCAAAATACTTGTGACCCTTCTAGGGTTACTCTTACACAAATTCTGACACACCCTTATTCTGCTTCATCTGTAATACCCTTTTAAACCCTCAATATTACTCTAACCCTAGACAGGTCTCTCTTTTCATAATTGTGGCCACTTTTGAGATTCTGCCTATTCTAACCAAGCCTTAATATCAGCTAAAGTATAAATGCAGTCAATAATCACCACCTTAACATATAAAAACTAACAAAAAAATCATATAAAAACCCTCTATACCCATCTATTACACCCTAAAATTGGAATGTTAGCATTATATAGACAGATATAGCTATCTGGCCAGTATGCCACCTTCACAAAAACCAAAAGCACTTTCAATAGAACCTAAATGTCTCATTTCTTGTTTAAAAAACATGGGAGAAGGGTGCTGCATATAGAGAACAAACACAAAACTTGCTATCTACAATATAGGGGTCTAATAACACACTATTTACTTCAATTCTACCAGATTGCAGAGCCCTCAAAATGCATAGAATAGTTTATTTTAATCTTATTTAACTAAATCAGGCTAGATCTACCTTCAATAGCTTGGAATTTCTTGCTTTTAGGTGATATTTACATGCTTTTATATAGTGGGGTATAAAAATATCACTATTATCAGATATGCAGCCCCTTTCCCCATGTTTTTTAAGCAAGAAATGAGACATTTAGGTTCTATTGAAAGTGCTTTTGGTTTTTGCGAAGGTGGCATACTGGCCAGATAGCTATATCTGTCTATATAATGCTAACATTCCAATTTTAGGGTGTAATAGATGGGTATAGAGTGTTACCGGCCTCTGGGAATGGGTTTACTGTTGTACCAGTGTAAGTTCAGGAACTGGCCTCATGTTCACCTCATGTACAATTATAGGGTACTGTCATGTTTGCCTCATGTTTGCCTTGCATTTGAGTTGTATACTTGTGTTCCTTATGGCTGTACACCTCATGGAGGTCTTGTGTTTTCCACTTAGTAAGATGTCCTAGAGTAGTATATAAGCTACGCCCTTGCTGTCCCTAAGATAGCAAGTTGAGTCTCCTGTCTCTCAGGTCTCAATATACTTCTCTTCATCATCTACACTGTGGGTGGCTATAGGATTGAATCCTATCTAGCAGGAACCCTTACCAGGCAAAGTCTTAGATGACACTTTCGAGTCGTCTCTCTTATCCTCATTATCGACTTAGTGCATCTCAAGCACTACTTAGCAGTCCGACTATCCCTTCGAGCTTAGTCTATTGTCGACTGCACCACGTGGTGGTGACATTAGACTTAACTTTGTTTTCAAAACTGGCACCACAATTTGAGGATGACGGATCCTTCTCCAGGATCTTCTTACAGCCCTCCGATGTACTCAGCGGGACACCTAACACAAGGGTCTTTCAATTCGATCCAAAGGATGGAGCTCCACCCTTTCTCATCTTCACCAACAGCGCTCAAGAAAGGCTCAACAAATCATCTAAATCAGTAGTATTCTACGAAAATGAGTGGAGGAACATTGAATACCAAGCTACTACAAATGAATTTGAACTAGGAAGCTTAAACCCGGACGTACAACAATTCGATATCCAGGAGGATAAGGCAATCAACAACTTAGCAGCTAAAATGGCCACTACCACAATCACCCACACCTCCACAGGAGAACAAGACAATATCATCCAAGCCCTAGGAAAAGCTAGGCAAGAGAAACAAGGCGAGAAGATCACAAGCAACCTCAACAGAGCCCTAGGAAAGCCGGACCCTAATGACCCAAACCCCGGAGGAAACCCAGGAGGCTCTGGAGGACCAGGTGGACCACCAGGAGGACCAGGAGGCCTGGCAGGAGGACCACCCAACCAAAATGTTCTACAACCGATACCGGTTAACCCAGACGTTAAAGCCATAGGCAGTCTTCCCCAGTACTTCACTGGTGAGAGAAAACAAGCCAAACAATTCATAGAAGAAGTCAAAGCATACCTTCATGTTAATTCAGACATTGCAGGATTCAACTCCCCCATCAAAAAGGTTGCATTCACCCTCACCCTCATCAAAGGAGACAAAGTTGCATCATGGGCACGACAAATGGGTGACTGGCTCAACATGCTTGACCCTATTGCGGACAATGTGCCACTCATATGGATTGCATTTGTCCAAAGGTTCTTCGAACAATTCAACAACACCACAGAAATAGAACAGGCCAGGAACCAGATAGAGGACATCAAGATGGATGGACTCACTGTCAATAAATACACCAGCCAATTTGAAGACTTGGTCATCAAAGCAGAATATGACCTAAACCATTCCAAAACCTGCAGAAAGTTTATCAAAAACTTACCACACTTTATGCTGCTCAAGATGGCAGACCTATCACTCCCTAGCAACTACCACAACCTAAAAACCAAATTGGAAAGCATTGTACAGTCACAAGTAACTGTGCAAGGGATACTCCAACAAGTCGTAGGAAAAGCACCCTTCCCAGACAATAGTAACCGACCCTGCCCACAAAATAACAACTGGAGAGGAAACAACCAACAACGCCCCCCCCAGAGGGGTTGGCAGGCCCCAAGGGCCCAAGGAACCTTCAATATGTCTAATGCCCCTAACTGGATGAACCATAGACCAGTACCCATGGACCTCAGTAGGGGATGTGCCCCGAATAACTCGGGATGGCATTGCCCTCAGAATTAAGGACCAAGACAGTGGGGACCCCCGCGCCAAGGGCCCCAGGCAAACGTCACACAAACCCCCACAATGAGCAACTTGTGCTTCAACTGTGGCAAAATAGGACATTTTGCCAGAAATTGTCCACAACGACGGTCCCAGTGCACACAAGCCAATTTAGTCAAGTTTGACAGATTCCAAGATAACCCCGAGCAACAACGTTATCAACAAGAAGATGCACCAACCCATGTGGCCCGCATCCGTACCAAGCTAGAATCTCTATCCCAGGAGGAAAGGAGCGAAATGGCCCAACAGATGGGTGTAGCTGAGGATTTTTCCAGCGTCTGATTAGGTCAGCACTAATCAGACAAAGTATGAGTTATACAGAATCAGACCCCATGTACATATCTGCTCGGAAATCAATGACTGTTTGCACATTCATCCATTCTGTATCAAAAAGAGCCGAAGTGGTTGCCCTAGTAGATTCTGGCACCACGGAAAACTTTATGAACTTGGAATATGCCAAGTGGCTACAGCTGCCCATCAAACAACTAGAAAGCCCAAGACCCTTGTTTAACGTCAATGGGATGGAAAACACAAACAGAGCCCTCACCCACTACACCGACCTATCCATCCAGATGGGAACCTAAAAGGTCAACATGAGGTTCTTCCTCACCCAATTAGAGGAGCACAAAGCTATCTTTGGGTACCCCTGGTTCGCAGCATTCCAGCCCAAGATCGACTGGAAAAGGGGATGGATAGACTATACCCAGCTCCCCATAGTGGCCAGAGCCGTCAATTACATGAAAGCACGTTTCGTCCCCCACACCCATAATGTCCCATGACCCGTCCATCGCAATCAATATTATATCGGTCATGTCACCTTCAACACTACAGCCACAAATCCCAATCTCGAAAAGGTACCCAAGGAATACCACATGCATGGCAAGGTGTTCAGCGAAGAGGCGTCGCAATGACTCCCAGAACACTCAGTCTGGGACCACGTGATTGAGCTACTCCCTGGAGCACCAAACACACTACCTGGACAATTACTACCCCTTACCCAAGAAGAGCTAAGGGAAGCAGACAAGTTCTTCGTGGAGCATCTACAGCATGGCACTATACAACCTTCCAACTCCCCTTACTGCGCCAACTTTTTCTTTGTCAAGAAAAAGGATGGAAAACTACGACCAGTACAAGACTATTGACCAGTGAACAAGTGGATGGTCAAAGACCGCACCGTATTGCCTCTCATATCCCAAACCATCAACCGCCTCAGTGGATGTACATTGTTCACCAAATTCGACATCCAATAGGGCTATAACAATATTAGAATCAAGGAAGGGGACAAGTGAAAGGCGGCCTTCCTCATACCTCAAGGATTATTTGAACCAACAGTTATATTCTTTGGCCTCACCAACTCCCCCGCAACCTTCCAGAGGATGATGAATGTCATCTTCAGACCCGAAATCGCGCAACGATAGCTATCCATATACATGGACGACATCCTGATCCACACTAAAAGGCAGGATAATGAAACAGAAGAAGAACACGTCAAATGGCACCGTGACTATGTACACCACATCTTGACCAAACTAGAAGAGAACGACCTATATCTCAAACCCGAAAAATGTTCATTCGAACAAAAAGAGGTCGATTACCTAGAAGTGGTCGTAGGAGGCAAAACAGTAAAAATGGATCCCAAGAAACTACAAGGCATCGTGGACTACCCACCACCGACAACACCAACAGAAGTATGAAAATTCTTAGGGTTCATGGGCTACTATCGATACTTCATCCTGAATTATTCAAAAATCGCGCAACCCCTACTGGATCTAACGAAGAAAGCAGCAACATGGGCATGGGATAACCCGCAAATCCTAGCATTTGAAGAACTCAAGACAAGGATGTGCATGAACCCAGTGCTAGCTCAACCCAACTTCGAAAAACAATTCGTACTTCAATGCGATGCATCGGCGTATGGCGTGGGAGCCATACTCTCGCAGAGGAGTGATGACGATACGCCTGCACTACAAAAATGCCACAAACCCATCCTACACCCTATTGCATACTACTCAGCCACCTTCACACCCACAGAAAGAAACTATAATATCTACAAATGAGAACTTCTCACAGTAATGAAAGCTCTCACACACTGGAGACCGTACCTTGGATGGACGCAAGAGCCCTTTCTCATTTGCACTGACCATGCAAATCTACAATATTGGAAGTCACCATGCAACCTAAACTGACGAACAGCCAGGTGGCATGCCAACCTACGAGAATACGATTACATCATTGAACATATCCCGGGAAAAGACAACAAAGCAGCAGATGCCCTATCACAGCCGCCTGGCACCAATCAAGGCACCAATGATAACCAAGGCGTTACCATTATTCCCCCTGAACATTGCAGGACCACAACCACCGCAGTAACAAGCACAATCCCCATCCTAGAAAACGACAAATCACTTAAACGCTTCATAATAATTCTCTATCACGACCATCCAACAGCGGGACACCCGGGACGGGACGAAACACTCAGACGCACTCAAGAAAAGTACCACTGGACAGGGATGAAAGAATGGATCGCAGAATACGTCAAAGGATGCGCCATGTGTCAACAAAATAAAATCCAGACCCATAAGATCAAAATGCCCCTATACTGCATTGGAACCGAAGAAGGCACATGCCCCTTCCAACATGTGGCAATGGATCTAATCACTGGGCTACTGCCACACCAAGGAAAAGATGCCATCCTTACTATCGTGGACCACAGATGCTCCAGAGCAGCTGTGTTCCTCCCCTGCTCAACCACAGTCACAGGTCCAGAAATCGCTCAACTGTATATGGATAACATCTTCAGGTGGTTTGGAATCCCCAACAAGATCATCAGCGACCGAGATCCCCGTTTTACCTCCCACTTCAGCTGTGCACTGACTAAAGCCCTTGGAACTAATCAAAATGTGTCAACGGCGTTCCACCCCCAAACTGATGGCCTATCAGAACAGAAAAACCAATGGGTCAAACAATACCTCCATCTTATGACATTATCACACCTGGAACACTGGACCGAATGGCTATCCCTCACATCGGCAGTACACAACAACCGAAGGAACTCCACCACAGGACTATCTCCCAATCAGATCCTCTTTGGACACAAGGTCACCCTACTTCCCCCATTAGCACCACCATCAAATAATGAGACTGTTGAAAAACGCATGATTCGCCTCAAGGCCTATCAGGAACAAGCGATAACGGCCCTTAAATGTATTGCCGAAGGGTCATCAGACCTACCGGCGCAATACAACCCCAGAGATCATGTATGGCTAGACAGCAAGAATCTGAAATTTCCCCATCAGAAAACAAAACTACTCCCTAAACAGTATGGACCCTTCAAGATTGCTGCTCAGATATCCCTGGTAGCCTACTGGCTCCACATACCCCCGACATGGACCATTCATGATGTGTTCCACACTTCTCTCCTGTCACCATATCACGAGACAAACACCCATGGCCCCAACTTCTCCCGTCCACCACCTGACCTTATCGATGGGGAAGCAGAATATGAAGTGGAGCAGATAAGAAGCCACAGACATCATGGACGCTCCAGAACCCTTCAATACCTTATCAAATGGGCTGGATACCCTGAGAGTGACAACATGTGGGAACCTGCAACCACCATTCACGCTTCAACTCTTGTAAAACAATACCACTGAAAGTGCCCACTGGAATCTATAAAAGCTACCATCAATGACCATCGAAACCTCAGCAATCCACACTGGCTCCTATCACTTCCTGTCCCCCTTCTCCAAACCACAAATTCACCTTCAATCTCAAGAAACACTTTCAGTTCCAACCCCACCAGAACCTCCACACCTTCGCCTTCCACTTCCTTAACAAAGCTCCTCCATCGCACACCTGAGAACATTCGTGTTTCTGCCGCATCTCCCTCTGCCCCTACCATCGCTAAAAGCTGGAGCCAAACCCCGAGCCCCTTGACAACCATCAAGGTTCCTTCCATCCCTAATTCCGAGTCTTTCCCATCAATGCCCCCAGCTACAAAGTCTACCTCCTCTTTAACCACTGCTTCCTCCTCGACTGCAACTGTCCCTATGAGACTTGCTCGTACCACGACCACTCATGAATCCTGGATCCCGACACCACCTCCATCCTCCCCATTCTCACCTACCTCATGTCTATCTGCAACGAGTCCCCTGCCCACAACAAGTCCCCCATGTTGGACTCACCAATCCCTGTACCACCCCCAACCCTCACCCTGCTCTCCATCCATCCTCTCTGCAGCCCTACAGAGGGTCCCAACCTCGACCCCAAAGCCATCGCCATGGGGCGCCTCTCCCCCTCCACCACTCGTAACACTCTCACTGCCGGCTTCAACTTCCCCATCCCCATACTCTGTGCCATGTGCACCGCGCTTGCTAATACTGTCGATGCCTGACAGATCACATACGATGCCCGTATACACGTTCTCATGGAGCGCGCCGAAACAGCCAAAGCCAAACTGCTCGACCATGAGCAAGAGTACCATGTCCCCCCTGATGGCTACAAAACAGCTGTTGGGAACTTGGCTTGCGAGAGCATTCACATCCCTGTGGGTAACAGGGTATTCAGAAAGCCATGATGGGTCAAGATGCTGGGGGATGGAAGAGTCGCTGCTTACTTCCAGGGACAGAACACTGACGAGAACCCCTATATCTGCAAGATCACCACACCCTACAATTGTGATGAAGACAACCCCGCGGAGCCAATTGCACCTTGGTTCCACCAGATGCTCATCGGCACCCCCACCAACTTCTCAGTCTTACGCATCGAGACCAACGGTCTCTTTGACTGGGGGTATACCACAGAGATCACTTGCTACTGCAACATCCAGCAGGATATCACCACCCTGCAAGACAAAATTGAACTCTTCCAGATAGACCTGGAGAGTATGCAGGAGGCCCGGAATGTGTGTGAGGGTAGGCTCATCAGCTCACGTGTTCAGCAACAGGTCGGGCACTTGGAAGGGAGGTTCTTGCCTTACCCCACCATACGTCAGTTGGGTTGAAAGGAGCAGGTCAAGGTTAGAAATGCCATGCATCACACCTCGCAGGGGCTCGACAACTAGCAGGAGGGTAATGTTACTGGCCTCTGGGAATGGGTTTACCATTGTACCGGTGTAAGTTCAGGAACTGGCCTCATGTTCACCTCATGTACAATTATAGGGTACTGTCGTGTTTGCCTTGTGTTTGCCTTGCATTTGAGTTGTGTACTTGTGTTCCTTATGGCTGTACACCTCATGGAGGTCTTGTGTTTTCCACTTAGTAAGATGTCCTAGAGTAGTATATAAGCTACGCCCTTGCTGTCCCTAAGATAGCAAGTTGAGTCTCCTGTCTCTCAGGTCTCAATATACTTCTCTTCATCATCTACACTGTGGGTGGCTATAGGATTGAATCCTATCTAGCGTGAACCCTTACCAGGCAAAGTCTTAGACGACACTTTCGAGTCGTCTCTCTTATCCTTATTATCGACTTAGTGCATCTCAAGCACTACTTAGCAGTCCGACTATCCCTTCGAGCTTAGTCTATTGTCGACTGCACCATGTGGCAGTGACATAAAGGGTTTTTATATGATTTTTTTGTTAGTTTTTATATGTTAAGGTGGTGATTATTGACTGCATTT
>QFEY01000180.1:0-27618 GCA_003316435.1 Russula virescens
TTAGGGCTCAACTTCGTACTGAGGACTTCTTAAATACAGGAGGGATTGTAATACTACTAGTACCAATCCTAGGGTCTGGAACGACGCTGGGACACTGCCCACAAGTATAGTACACATCAGGGATGAGTCATGGCAAGTCATAGACACAGCAAATAGTACAAGGATCCTCAGGCGATCCAGGGAGCCTCATAGGGACAGACCAATCTGTGCAGTAGCTCAAATGGAGCGGATGCATATAGTAAAATTTACATAGACTGTTCTTCTGAACGTACCAAGAGTCTGTCCGTGACACCAGGGAGCCTTGTAGGGACGTACCAATTTGTACAGTAGTCCAAACAGATCAGGATGCATATAGTAAAAATTTCACACAGGCCACCTTTCTGAACATACCAAGAGTCTGTCTATGACAGGTGTAGAGGTTGGTTGGGTTGGAACTGGAAGTATTTCTTTGGGTTATAGGAGAACTTGTGGTCTGAAGATGGTGGACAGGGAGTGATGGGAGCCAGTGTGGGTTGCTGTCATTTGTGAGATGGATGTCAAGGGTTTTTATAGAGTCCAGGGGGTGCTTTCAGTGGTAGGCCTTTATAATTTGGGGTGTGTGGACATGATTGGCTGTTTTCCATGTATTGTCACTTTCAGGATAGCCAACCCATTTGATAAGGTATTGAAGGGTTCTGAAATGTCCATGACAGTGGTGGCTTCTTACCTGCTCCACTTTGTACTCTGGTTCTCTGTTAATGAGGTCAGATGGTGGATGGAAGAAGTTGGGGCCATGGGCAGTTGTTTCATGATAGGGCAATAAGAGGGAGGCATGAAACATGTTTGTGGATGGTCCAAGTCGGCAGTATGTTGAGCCAGTAGGCTACTGGGGATATCTGAGTGGTGACTTTGAAGGGTCTGTATCATTTGGGAAGGAGTTTTGTTTTCTGATGGGGAAACTTGAGGTTCTTTCCTTCTAGCCATACTTGGTCTCTAGGGTTGTATTGGGCTGATAGGTTTGATGATCCTTCTGCTTAGGGATCTGCACGGGTGACACCATGGGTTATTTTTGGCACACCGCACCTGCCACCTGTCAAACTGTACCTGTACAGATACCATACCCACAGTTAGCAGGTTTACACTGTGGTGTACACAGAAAACTGCAGTGCATTGACACCATGGTATATTGTATTATGGGTATCGATAGCTATAGCTTGTTTATATACAGATTTAGCTACAAGTCAAGTTTCGACACTACTGTATTCAAACTACTAAGTTGTTGATTGCCCGCTTCCTTGGCATTGGCATATATGTTTGTGCTGGCAGTGTTTGCATTGCATTTGTAGAGGGTGACATGGGTAACCCTTGGGTATAAAATCTCAAACCCTTACCCTTACCCTTCATACCCTTACCCATATGGGTAAGGGTATGTACCCATACCCATATTGCCAAGGGTTTGTTAAGGGTATAAGGGTTTTGTCAAGGGTATGAGAATTTGTCAAGGGTATAAGGGTTTTGCACAAAAGTCAATACATTTAGGTCAAAATTAAGATAAAAAGTGATAATAACTAGGGTGTTTACTATTTATACCACAAATTAAACTTCTTTATAGATATAATAAGGCAATTATGACATTGAAAAATCTTCAAATATAAATTTAATTGATAAAAATCTTTGATATAATGTTCTGTAACTAGGAAAATCATGGAAAATCATTATGTAAGCATACCCTTATACCCTTAGTAAACCCTTAAGGGTATGCAAGGGTATAAACTTCCATACCCATACCCATACCTATACCCTTATACCCTTACACCCATATACCCAAGGGTTTACCCATACCCATGTCACACCCTATATGTTTGCATTTGTGCTGACTCATTGGTGTTTGCATTGACTCGTTTGCATTGCATTGGCATGTATTTTGGTGGTGTTTGGGTTTGAGTTTGGGTTTGAATTTACCTTGGTTTTGTTTGCATTTGCATTGTGTCACATTCATGTTGGCATTGCCTTCATGTTTGAGGCATTCGGGTTCAGGTTCGAATTTGCATTTGTGATGCATTGGCGTTGGTGTTGCATTGGCTGTGGCATTGCATAACTCAGGTTCAGATTCGAATTTGTGTTTGCATTGTGTAACATTTCAGGAAGTAATTTCAGGAAGTAAATGACCTTGCAGTGGCTGAATAGAAATAAATAAATGACCTCAGCAGGTCAGTGAGAGATAGAAAAATAAGATGCAACAGTGAAACCACAACCAGCGGCAATGGGTTGTGCCCCACCGAAAGTGTGACCATGCACACCCTGGCCATTGCAAAATACACCACCAGAGGGCGTGCCTGCCACGTGGAGGCAATGGGCACTTGCAAGCCCAAGAAAACGTCCTTGAAAAGTTGTATACAAGAGGACAAGGCCTTTTGAGGCCAGAAAAGCAGACACGACAGGCACCAACTACCCCACAAGACTGGACTAGCCACCACAGGCACACCCAAGCAAGCGCAAACACAGCCTCAAGGCACCACTGCTGCAAGGCAAGCTGACTGGGTGTAAAGGTTGGTGGGCCTTGCCATTGCAAGAAAGTGCCCCACAAGGGTGCGCTGACTGTCAGGAAGAGAAAGAGCATTTACAGGCCCAGGAGGATGCCTTGGAAGGCAAGACACGTGCAGTGCGGTGACCCAACTCAACTGAAGCCAGTGTGCACTCACCCTCTGTAGCAGCCTCTCATGGCACAGCATTGGGTCCACACAGGTGCTCAGTTGGGGCCCCATGCACCAGCCAGTCAGGCCAATGCTTGTGCTTGTCAGGTCGAGCTGCTGTGCCTTGTTGCATGCATGCTCACCCTCTATCATGTTGAGCGTGAGGTCAGTCAGATCGCCCCACTTTGGCGCAGTGCACCCTATGTTTGTGTGCAGTCAGGGCTGCTGCCACTATTGCAAGAGAACACGAGAGAGGGTGAGCATGTGCAACATGGCATGGCAACTCAACCTGAACATGTGTGTGCCCGAGGCACTGCTGCTGCGAGCAGTATTAATCAGGCACAAAGGCAAGAGCCTCTTGATGCCACGAGACGACACACAGGCCACAGCCATTGAGAATGGGTGTGACCAAGCATACCCAGCTGCTGCAAAAACCATCCCTGGAATGCATGCCAACCATTCAGGAAGCAAGGGGCAATTGCCAGCCCAGAAGGAAGCCACAGTGGGTGGCAACATGCAAGTCGAGGGGGCCAATCGAGGTCAGAAAAGCGAGGGAAATGGGCACCACTAATGCCCAGAAGAGAAACCTGGTTGCACGAAAAACAAGTCAGCTGGCAATATCCTCAACAAAACTGGCCACCTACCTTTACTTGCCATTGCCATAATAGTCGTTTTGGAGCCGAGTGAACAGCCATCATGTGTGTGGGTTGAAGTTGACTCACCTGTAAGAAAACCTGTGAATAGGTGGCCACTACAGGTGTGGGTCACAGTTCATCATGGTGCAGCTGAGTCCAACACTGCACCCGCACCTGTCATACCCATGACCGTAACACCATGGGGTCACCTGCACCCATGTGGATCCCTACTTCTGCTACATGTTTGAGGGTTGCAATCATTTGTTCCTGGTAGGCCTTAAGTCTAGTCATGTGTTTTTCAACTGTTTCATTATTTGATGGGGGTGTTGATAGGGGAAGTAGGGTGACCTCATGTCTGAAGAGGATTTGATTAGGTGATAGTCTGGTAGTTGTGTTCTTCCAGTTATTGTGTACTGCCAATGCAAGTGATAGCCATTCAGTCCAGTGTTCTGGGTGTGAGGATGTCATGAGGTGGAGGTATTGTTCTACCCATTGATTCTTTTGTTCTGATAGCCTGTTGGTTTGGGGATGGAATGTGGTTGACACATTTTGGTTGGTTCCTAGGGATTTGGCTAATGCACAGCTGAAGTGGGAGGTGAAGTGGGGGTCCCTATTGCTGATGACTTTGCTGGGGATTCTGAACCATCTATAAATGTTATCCATGTAGAGTTGGGTGATACCTGGGCTGGTGATTGTGGTGGAGCATAGGAGGAAGACTGCCACCTTGGAGCATCCATGGTTGACAATGGTGAGGATGGTGTCTTTCCCATGATGTTGGGGAAGTCCCATGATGAGATCCATAGCCACATGTTGGAAGGGTCATGTTCCTTCTTCTGTCCCAATGTGATAGAGTGGGGTTTTGGTTTTGTGTGTCTGTATTTTGTTTTGCTGGCATGTAGTGCATCCTTTGACATAGTCGGCAACCCAGTCTTTCATCCCTGTCCAATGGTATTTCTCTTGAGTTTGCCTTAGTGTCTTGTTGTGTCCAGGGTGTCTGGCTGTGGGGTGGTTATGGTATAGGATCATTAGGAAGCATTTGAGGGATTCATCATTTTTGGGGATGGGGATGGTGGCTGTTGCTGTGGTGAACATGGTTCTACAGCATTCTGGGGGGATGACAATGATTCCTTGATTGTCGTTGGTGCCCTGATCAGTGCCAGGCGGTTGGGATAGTGTGTCAGCTGCCTCATTGTCTTTGCCAGGGATATGTTTAATGATATAGTCATATTCCTGTAGGTCAGCATGCCACCTGGCTATATATCTGTTTAGGTTGCATGGGGATTTCCAGTATTGTAGGTTTGCATGGTCTGTACAGATGACGAAGGGTTCTTGGGTCCATCTGAGGTATGGTCTCCAGTGTGTGAGGACTTTCATGACTGCAAGGAGTTCTCTTTCATAGATGTTGTAATTTCTTTCTGTTGGTGTGAAGGTGGCTAAGTAATATGCAATGGGATGTAGGACAGGTTTTTGATGTTTTTGGAGTGCAGGTGTGTCATTGTCACCCTTCTGCAAGAGTATGGCTCTTATGCCATATGCTGATGCATCACATTGGAGTATGAATTGTTTTTCGAAGTTGGGTTGTGCAAGGACTGGGTTCATGCACATCCTGGTTTTGAGCTCCTTGAATGCCATTATTTGTGGGTTATCCCATGTCCAGGTCATGGCCTTCTTTGTCAGATTGAGTAAGGGTTGTGCAATCTTTGAGTAGTTGGGGATGAAGTAGCGGTAATACCCTGTGAACCCTAGGAATTTTCACACTTCCATGGGGGTTGTCGGTGGTGGGTAGTCTGCAATGCCTTGCAGTTTCTTCAGGTCCATTTTGACAGTTTTGCCTCCTACAACCACTCCTAAGTAGTCAGCCTCTTTCTGTTCGAAGGAACACTTTTCAGGTTTGAGGTATAGGTCGTTTTCTTTGAGTTTAGATAGGATGTGGTGTATGTAGTTGCAATGTTGTTTGATGTGTTCTTCTTCTGTTTTGTCATCTTTTTGTTTTGTGTGAATTAGGATGTCATCTATGTATACTGAGAGCTATCATTGTGTGATCTCTGGTCTGAAGATAACATTCATCATTCTTTGGAAGGTTACTGGGGAGTTGGTGAGACTGAAGAACATGACTGTGGGTTCAAACAGCCCTTGAGGCATGAGGAATGCTGCCTTCCATTCATCGCCTTCTCTGATTCTGATGTTGTTGTATCCCCACTGAATATTGAATTTAGTGAATAGCATGCATCCACTAAGTCAATTGATGGTCTGGGAGATAAGAGGGGACATGATTCAGTCTTTGACTGTCCATTTGTTCACTGGTTGGTAGTCTTGTACTGGTCTAAGTTTTCCATCTTTCTTCTTTACAAAGAAGAAGTTGGTGCAGTATGGGGAATCAGATGGTCGTATGGTTCCTCAGTGCAAGTGTTCCAAGAAGAACTTATCTGCTTCTTTGAGTTCTTCTTGGGTAAGGGGCAATAATTGTCCTGGTAGGGTATTTGGTGCACCAGGGAGCAGTTCGATTGCATGATCCCACACTGAGTGTGCAGGGAGTCTTTGGGATGCTTCTTTGCTGAATACCTTGCCATGCATGTGGTATTCTCTGGGGACCTTTTCTAGGTTGGGGTTTTCCGCAGTAGTGTTAAATGTAATGCGGCCAATGTAGTATTGGTCTTGATGAATGGGTCAGGGGATGTTGCAGGTGCAGGGGATGAAGCATGCTTTCATATGGTTGATTGCTCGTGTGACAATGGGTAGCTGGGTGTAGTTGATCCAGCCTTGTTTCCAGTCTATTTTGGGTTGGAAGGCTGCGAACCAGGGGTAGCCAAAGATAGCTTTGTGTTCTCCTAGCTGTGTCAAGAAGAATTGCATATTGACCTTTTGTGTTCCTATCTGGATGGAGAGGTTGGTGTAGTGTGTGAGGGCTCCATTTTGATTCTCTGTCCTGTCGATGTTGAATAGTGGTCTGGGGTTTGGGAGTTGTTTGATGGGGAGTTGTAGCCACCTGGTGTATTCCAAATTCATAAAGTTTTCTGTGGCACCAGAATCTACTAGGGCAACCACCTCGGCTCTTTTTGATACGGAATGAATGAAAGCACAGACTGTCATTGATTTTCGAGCTGATATATACACAGGGTCCAATTCCATATAACTGGTGCTTCATCTGATCAGCACCAATCTAATCAGATGTTGGAAAAATCCTCAGCTATGCCCATTTGTTGGGCCATCTTGTGCTTTTTCTCCTGGGAGAGCAATTTGAGTTCAGTGCAGATGTGTGCTACATGAGTGGGGGTGTCCTCTTGGTTGTATTGTTGTTGTTTGGGGTCATCTTGGAACCCATCGAATTCTACCAGATTGGCATTGATCTGGGGGCATTGTGTGTGCTTCTGGGGGCAGTTATATGTGTAGTGACCAATCTTGCCACAGTTGAAGCATACATTGCTGGTATTTGAGGTTTGTGCAGCATTTGCCCTTGGTCCTTGGCATGGTGGACCTCATTGTCTCTGTCCTTGTCCTTGGAGGCAATGCCAGCCTGAATTGTTGGGGGTGTGTCCCCTGCTAAGGTCTATAGGGACTGGCCTATTGTTCATCCAGGTGGGCACATTGGAGGTGGTATAGTTCCTTTGTGCTGGTGGGGCTTGCCAGTTCCTCTGAGGGTGCAGTTGGTTGTTTCCTCACCAGTTGTTATTTTGGGGATGGTTGGGATGGTTGGTGTTGTCAGGAAAGGGTGCCTTCCCTACAACCTGTTGTAGGATCCCTTGGACTGTTACTTGTGATTGTACAATGCTTTCTAGTTTGGTTTTAAGATTGTGGTAGTTGTTGGGGAGCAATGGGTCTGCCATTTTGAGTAGCATGAATTGTGGTAGGTTTTTGATGAATTTGTGGCAAGTCTCTGAGTGGTTGAGATCATATTCTGCTTTGATGACCAAGTCTTCGAATTGGCTGGTGTATTCGTTAACCACTAGTCCATCCATCTTGAGATCTTCTATCTGATTTCTGGCTTGTTCTAGTTCAGTGGTGTCTTGGAACCATTTGAAAAAGCATTGAATGCAATCCATACAAGTGGGATGTTGTCTGTGATGGGGTTGAGAGTATCAAGCCAGTCACCCATCTGTTATGCCCATAACACGACTTTATCTCCTTTGATGAGGGTAAGGGTAAATGTGACTTTCTTGATGGGGGAGTTAAATCCTGCTACATCCAAGTTGATGTGGAGATATGCTTTGACCTCTTCTATGAATTGCTTGGCTTGCTTTCTTTCACCAGTGAAGTATTGGGGAAGGCTTCCTATAGCTTTGACATCTGGGTTGATGGGGATTGGTTGTAGGACATTTTGGTTTGGTGATCCTCCTGTGGGGCCTCCTGGTCCTCCTGGTGGTATTGGGCCTCCTGGTGGTCTGCCTGGTCCTCCAGAGCCTCCTGGGTTTCCTCCAGGGTTTGAGTCGTTGGGGTCTGGTTTCCCTAAGGCTCTGTTGAGGTTACTGGTGATCTTTTTGCCTCATTTCTCTTGTCTGGCTTTTCCTGGAGCTTTGATAATGTTGTCTTGTTCATTGGTTGTGGTATTGGTGATGGTAGTAGTGGCCATCTTGGTTGCTAAGTCTTCAATTGCTCGGTCATCTTCTTGGATATCAAATTGTTGTACATCTGTGTTAAGTGATCCTAGTTCAAACTCATTTGTGGTGGCTTGGTATTTGATGTTTCTCCACTCGTTCTCATAGAAGGTTACTGCCTTTGATTATTTGTTGAGTTTCCCTTGTGTGCTGTCCATGAAGATAAGGAATGATGGCACTCTGTCTTTCAGGTCAAATTTGAAGACTCTGGTGTTCAGTATTCCGCTGAGTATATTGTGTGGTTGTAGGAAGATCCTAGAGAAGGATCCATCATCTTCGAATCTTGGTGCCAGGTTGTAACAAAGTTGAGTCTAATGTTACCACCATGTAGTGCAGTCGACAATAGACTAAGCTTGAAGGGATAGTCTGACTGCTAAGTAGTGCTCAAGATGCACTAAGTTGATTATGAGGATGAGAGAGATGACTCTAAAGTGTCATCCAAGACTTTGCCTGGTAAGGGTTCCTGCTAGATAGGATTCGATCCTCTAGCCACCCACAGTGTAAATGATGAAGAGAAGTATATTGGTAACCTGATAGACAGGAGACTCAACTTGCCATCTTAGGGACAGCAAGGTTAAGCTTATATACTACTCAGATCCTTATCTATGAGGTAACAAATGCAAGGCCTCCATAAGGCATATAGACACAAAACATGAGGCTAAACACATAGCAAAGGTGAGGCATACACTTGCTGTCACCCTAAATTGTATATGAGGCAAACACATGGCCGGTTCCAGAACTTACACTGGTACATTGGTAGACCCAATCCCAGAGGCCAGTAACACTATTTGATTAACATGGTGTTGGGCAAAGTGGGGAATGGCTCGAGGGGGGATGTAAGATAGGCTTTAAGGTCAGTGTATAGGTCGGCATCCTGGGCCTCCTCAGTGATGTGGCTTGTGATGGCCAACTGCATCCAGGCAGTACCATAGAGCATGTCGGGCTGGTCTTCTATATGTGCCAAATGGGTGGGAGCTTGGTTGGGCATTGGGGTAGACCCATTGGGGTGAAAGTATTGACTGAACTTGATGGAATGTCAGTTAGGTAAATTAGCATACAGAAAAATCACTTACTGTCTTTTTGAGACATGCTTTCCCCACATCAAGGTACACCCTCTCCCAGTATTTCTCAAAATATGCCAACTTAATGCAGGGATCCAGGATGAGGCAGATGAAGTATATGCTACTATTGTTGAGGCTCCAGTACCACTTGCAAAGATTCTCGAGGCCGGCCTTGAGCGCAGGGACAATTTGTGCATACTTATAGTCCTTGACCATAGCTTCCCACCTCTGCTGCATCTGTTTGATGACAGGGAGCACACGGTAGATAGAGGGTCAAGTGGAATGTGAAAAACTTTGACAGGATAGGGCCATCTCCTTGAGACTGTTGTGAATGAGCTTAAGCAAGCTTCATTCACCCTTGCTGAGCTTGAACATTGCATATGATTTCAGGGGTTTGAGATTTGGGACCTTGGGGTTGTTGTCAGCAAGAAGTGTGAACTTGTTGCAAGCAAGGTGGATGTCGAGCATATGGTTGATGAGATCATAGAGCAAAGCCCAGCACATACAAACCCATTTGAGGAGCTGCAGTGGCTTGAGTTGCTCATCCTTGCAGACCTTTTTGAAAAACATGCATGCTTGTGGTGAGGAGTGAACTTGGTTGATGAATGCCAGGACCTTGCCCAGCAGGTCCACAGGATCAAAGTCCATGGGGTCCTTGGCATTGACATGCTCCTCAGAAGCTATAAGATCCTCATCATTGCTGTCATCAGGAACAGGCTTTGAGGGTAATGCTAACCTGACAGATAACATCAATGCCAGTCCAAGTTTGGTAATGAAAGCCCAGGAGGCACAGTGAATTGCATGCTCCATGCAATGCACATATTGCTCCCTCAGAACCCACTTTTTGAGGGAAGGGTTGATGCTCCTGGCTAAGACAGCAATGGCCTTGTTACACACTGTGGATCCATCAGTGGTACCCCAGCCAAGTCAATTGGGATTGACCAGTCTGTAATCTTGGAGGATGTTGGTGAGGAGTGCCCTGGTGTTCACCCCAGAGTGATTGCTGATAATCTCCTGAAATGTGAGGACTTGCTCATGAAAGTCCCACTTGTTGTTGATTCAATGACCCATCACAGTCAAGTAGGGGTCAAAGGCATGGGAGGTGCCTGCATTGAATGTGAAAGAGACCTTGCTATTGAGGGCCTTGAACTGCTTGCTAAGCAGGCCCTTGACATGGATAGATTTGCTGTAGATCTTGTCTGTGATGGTTGTCCAGCTGGGGAGATCATGGGGGACCAGAGATGGGCACAGATAAGTGAGGATGGCCTTGAATGACTCTTTCTCAATGATGAAGAATGCCTGAAAATTTAGACATAAGTATCTAGGACACAAAAGATAGACCAAGTATGAACCTGATTATTGAGGACAATCCACTTACAAATGTATGAGAGAAGTCCTTCACAGTGAAATGGAGGTGCTGAGGCACTCTGGATGATATATGAGCTGAGATTGCTCTGCATGCTCATAGTATCGCCCTTCTTCATCTCAGGGCTTTTTGCAATGGCAGGGACATTGTTCTTCTTGCACATCTCATGGTAGAACCTGTAGTGCTTGCCACCCTTGCATGTGAAATGTGCTTGAAGGGTTGACATCAAGTTTGTGGACTTGTAGAAGCCTACACTGGCTGCTAGGCTACTGTCATTCCCATAAAGCAAGATTAAAACATGCTGGAGGGAAAGGATATGATATATACTTGCAGAGGATACACCACCACCCTTGCATCTTTTGGCCACCCTTGATGCACACCCCTGCCTTGTATATGAGGTCGAGATTGGCACAGCACTTGTCCTTGTTATGGACATGGTGGCTACTTGTGTGTTTCTGTGGCAGATATGTCAGTAGATAGTAGATAAGGGTATGAATGAATGACAACTTACACATTTGTCTTTGAGGGATAGATCTTCCTCATTGCCAGAGCTCGAGCCCTGGTCATCACTGGCATTATCTGTCTCTGGCTCAGAATCAACAGAGATGGCAGTGCTTTGGGCCTTTTTCAGCCTCAACTCTTGAGGGGGGGGCATGTTATTGTCTGAGTGGCATCGTTTCTGGGCACTGTGGCATTGGACCTTGGGGACAGCCTTGGTGGGTAGATGGGTTGGGAGAGATGTGTTGATCGACACTTTGGGCTGGCCACATAGCTGTCAGACACAATCAAATGGACCAACAGAGGAAGAAGCTGGAGTGATGGGTTTGACTGGAGTGGAAGGTGTAGAGGTATCTTGTGGATCATAGCCGATAGGATGCTCATTGTCAGCATCCTTGTACCATACAAAATCAGAGGTGGATGTGGCCATGTTGAGTGTAGGTGTCCAGGTCAAGGGTTAAAGAAAAGAGAGAAATGTGTCTGTTCAAGCAAGAAAAAAAAAAAGAAATATGTCAAGGTCCAAAAGAGTCCAAAGTCTGAAAGTCCTAGCCCAGAGTCCAGACCCAAGCACAAGTAGCCCACAGACCATTTGAAACCAATTCCAAACCACTTGGTGGTGATTAAGGATCACCATGGGTAAGGGTTAACCTGTGGTATTTTGATCACAGGTTGTGCAGGTATAGGTATGGTATTCACAAATCCAACACCATATAATACTGTACCTGTAACCCATAGTTGTGGGTATTGGGCCATTCCAGTTGTGGGTTTTGGGTGATGCTGAGTAGTCTGGACAGCGTTGGGCATTGCTCATATTTCTGACTGGGCTACCTCACATAGCATGCTGTGCCATGTGAGGTACTGTCGCAAACACTGATACCGATCAGCTGAGTAAGCTGCTTGGATTCCAGTCATGATTCCTGTATGCTCAACAAAAAAAGATAATAAATTGCTGTAAATTTGGGGTGAAAATAGTGATTCACACCTTTCATTCAAGTGTTTTTTGGAGAGAAACAGCCCAGAATTGAGGGATTCCCTTCTCTCAAAGATTTCAGGGATTGTCACACCATAAATTTGAGTTTGTGTCGGTGGGCAAAATCGGCATTTCTTGGCAGGGCATGTGTGTGCATTGTGTCGTGTCAAAAAACATGCAGCACCATATGTACGCAATGATGGAGATGTGTAAATAAGAGAGTTGTTGTGATTCTGCCAATCCTGTTCCCTTCCCTTCAAATCCCATGCCACCAAAGAAACAACAGATGGACGATGCCCAAGAAGGGTGCATACAAGCTGCAGTTTTGGTTTGGAAGCATGGTCTGTTCTGGAGCCAATGTGTGGCCGCACATCATTTTAGTGTGCGTAATTGTGCACACTCTCTGTTACCTTGTTTCTAACTTTTGTTCTATATACCTTATTCCACTCTGAATTGTTGGATCCATGGGAGTGTCCATAAAAAGGATGCCCACTAGTCTCAGCAGCAGCTTCCCATGCACAAGAGCAAGTCGCTGCACTCCTGCATGACTGGATCAAGTCCTATCTTGCATCACACCCTGAAATCCAATGCGAAGATCATTTTTCCGGCCTCTATACTCAATCAAAGCGCCGTCGCACAGACAATGGTCCTGTAGTAGTTGCTAGCACTAGTACTAGTATTGGTCTCTGATTTTGTCCTGTCCCCTTGTTGCTTGCAATTCAATGTTTTTTACTACCCCCCATTGCATCTCATCATGATAAAGTTCAATTGGAACTTCACATTTCTCTTACGTTTCAGCATGACCAACTGTGACTGACCAGAATCCAATCAGCTTACTCAGCTGATCAGTATCAGAGTATGCGACAGTAGTGTATGATAGCACATCATCACTTAAGCAACATTTATTTTTTTATCTTTTTCCTGCCTTCATACTGTCAGGTGTGTCGCTGACATACAGGTCTCACGTGCTCACACACCATTTTGCCTTGCTTTTCACGGACAAAGAGGCCAAACAAAGCCAAACTTGAAGCAAAATTCGAAACTCTTCAACACATCAACTCAACTTAAAGCATTTTTTCACTGGCCCCCAAAGATGATCATGATAGTGCTAATGCCACAACATCAACACAAACACCACAAATGCAATGCCACAAATTCAAACTTGAATGCTGCAAATGCAAGTTACACAAAGCCACAACCATGTAATGCAAATGCCAATGCACCACAACTTCAAACCCAAACCCAAGTTACACAACACCACAGGCAACACAACGCAAACACCAATGTACCACAATTGCAAATGCAAATACAAGTTTGAACCTGAACCTGAACACCATAAACACCAATGCAATGCCAACACAAACACAGTGCTAATGCAACCCAAAAATAACCAAGTCAATTTCAATTTCAAACCCCCAAACGCTGCCACAACACATCCCAATGCAGCCAACACAAACACAGTGCAAATGCAACCCAAAAACAACCAAGTTGATTTCAATTTCGAACCCTCAAACACTGCCACAACACATCCCAATGCAATGCCAACGCATCAACACAAACGCCACCTGCAAGCACAAATACAAATGCAATGCCAACAAGTCAGCACAAATGCTGCCCACAAGCACAACTACACATGCAACGCTAACTGTTAGTGCAAAGGCAAATGCGAACACAGCAAATGCAATGTGAATGCCACCAACACAAATGTACATGCCAATGCCAAGGAAGTGTGACAGAGTAGTAGTGTCAAAATTTGACTTTAGTAGCTATTCCTGTATATACACATGTTATAACTATCAATACCTGTAATACAATATACCACAGTGTCAATGCACCATGGTTTTCTGTGAACACTGTGGTATAAACCTGCATACCACAGGTATAGTGTCTGTACAGATACAGTCTGAAAGGTTGCAGGTGCAGTGTGCCAAAATTAACCCATGGTGTCACCTGTGCCAATCCTTAGTGGTGATGAGTAGGTGCTGAAACTGGAGACCAAACTGTCTGGCCTCCCATAGGATTCTCCAAACTGAAACCAAAACTTGTGGTTTTAGTTTAGTTTAAACTGAGTTTGGAGTGGTTTGAAACCAAACTTCCCCAACACTAGTGCATACTTGGGAAGTTGTGAATCAGGATACAGCCTATCCTTATTTCTCTGCACCAAGTTGTGTTCTCAGAGATCAAAGAGCAAGCATATCTACTCCCTCTTCTCCCTCTGATAGCTTGCTAGGGTCTGCTTGACCTTGTTCTTGCAAGCTCTCTAGTCCAAGTAGTGTTGGGGAAGTTTGGTTTGTGCCTGAAACTGATTTGTGAGATAAGGGTCAAGATCTTATCAGATCGCTTAGCAAATTTAGGAGCACTAACTATAGATGTAGGATATGATGCTCCTAAATTTGCTAAGCGATCCGATAAGATCTTGACCCTTATCTCGCAAATCGGTTTCAGGCACAAACCAAACTTTCCCAACACTAAGTCCAAGGCCTGCTGTAGCCTTAACAACTACTAGGACTGGTTATGACTCCATTCTATTAGCATAGTTACCTGGACTCTCCTGTATTTAAACCCTCCCTACCTGACAGTTGAGCCTTAAGCTCAACTTTGTACTCAATCTACATTGTCTTTGTTCTCCTCACTTAGTGCCAGTCTAAGTGCCTGCTTCAAGACCTCCCCTCTCATCTCCTCACCTTGCTTGCACTTAGCTTGTCACTGAGAGCATGCCTATGCCTACTTGGTGCTATAACTAAGTTGTCTACTGCTATTAGTTCTAAAGCAGTAATCATTGCATGTGCCAGGCCAGGCCTCCCTTGCTGTTATGGCTCTATAGGCCATTCACAGGATTGGATGATGTGTGATAGTTCTATGAACTATTGATGGCACTAGACAAGATTGGGAGTTGATGGACTTGGTCAACAACTGGAAAGAAATAGACAACAGAGGTAAGAAGTAATAAAGCAGGTGTAGACCCAAAGGATGTGACAATCCAGGAGTGATGCTTGTATAGAACTAATGGGGAATTGAATAGATCACTACATGGCTGATAGTGATCAGCAATGAGTGGGACACAGGCCAACAAGCAGCAAGGCAGGCTGGGGACCACTTCTGATAAAAGAGATGGTTGGAAATAGGACAAGTGGAGGTCTGGCCCAGGGCACATGATGATTACTGCTTTAGGACTAACTAACAGTAGATGTCTTAGTTTATAGCACTAAGGAGGCATAGGAATGCTCTCAGCAATGAGCCAAGTGCAAGTGAGGTGAGGAGATGAGTGGGGAAGTCTTGAATCACACACTTAGACTGGCACTAAGTGAAGAAGGATGAAGACAATGTAGATTGCATAGAAAGTTGAACTTAAGGCTCAACTGTCAGGCAAGGTAGGCTTTAAATACATGGAGTCCAAGTAACTACACTAATAGGATCTGAGTCACAGCTGGTCCTAGTAGTAGTAGTATCAGTACCATACAGTAGCTATTGTAGGTCACACATAGTATCAGTACTTGAGGCAGTGCATATCAGTACATCAGGCAGGAGTCATCAGAATGTAGGTAGCTATGCAGCAGGCAGTACATATAGTAATCAGTCTGAGGTCAGGCAAAGAAAATGAGTAAACATAACAGAGTAAGCAGTCCACAGTACAGTAAAGGTGAAAAGTTTGTAACACTTGCCCTCCTTATCCCTATTGCAACTCTCTTTGAAGTGGTCCCCAGGCCACCTTGCCACTTGTTAGCCTGTGTCCCACTTATTGCCAATTATGATCAATTGTGTAGTGATCTATCAAGTACCTCATTAGTCCTCTACAAGTGCCACTCTTGGATTGCCATATCCTTTGGATCTACACCTGCTTTATTGCTCCCCACCTCTGTTGTCTATTTCTTGCTAGTTGTTGACCAAGCCTGTCAACTGTTAACACTGCCTAGTATTGTAAACAGTCCATAGAACTGTAACCAGTCACCCAGTCCTGTGAAAGGCCTGTAGTGCCATAACAGGGCATCATACAATAAAAACTGCCTAATCTTGGGGTTTATTGTGAAAGCTACATAAAGATGTAAGTCTACCCTCTTTCAGAGAGGGCATACAGTTTATATATAAAGTATTGAAGCAAATAGTGTGTCTATAATCATGATGAAAACAAGTGTATAAGAGGGTCAACCTCAGAGAGTGCATATGAGCACAGTGTCTAAGGTGACAAACATAAGCAATCTACTGTGTATAGTAAGAGTTACCAAATAGTGCCAAATAAGGTAGAAGTTATCAGAAACCAGCACCGTTTATGTAATCAGCTAACCCTAGGGTTAAGATCACGTGACTGGACAAAATTGCGAAGTTGACACAATTTATTTTTTAAATGTCTCCAAATGAGGTTCTGTGATGAGGGGCCACAATCTAGAATACCACAGAACCTCATCTACTCTGTTGTATAAAGTGTAGATGTTATAAATACACCAGATATGTCAAGGAATATTTGTCTTCTGAAGATGTGCTTGCATAGTAAGTGGATGTCACTGTGTCACATGTCATGGTAATGTGTTACAAGTGTGACAGTGACAGTCACGTGACATGGACAAATCTCTGTGGTCAACAACATAAAAATGTGCCATTGTACTCACAAATAGCTAAAATAGAGTTTACACAAAAAAGCAATGTTTTGACTACTACTCCAAAATGGGTAATAAAATTTCAAAAAAAATTAATACAAACTGGAGGGAAGGATCATATCTATCATTCCTATTACTCAGAAATACCATTGAATGTTGTGTGGAAGAGGAGTAGCAAGAGTGATGAAGGGCATTGGGTTGCTTATATAAACAGTGCTGGTTCCTGATGACTTCTACCTTACCAATTGAATACTTAGAAATAAGTGCCAGTAAGTGCCAATAAGTGGTATATCAAAGTAATGCTATTTCTACTGCAAATAGACTCTCTACTTATAGGACTATTCCACATATTTATAACAATGGCAATGGCTCAACAAGCCATTTGTTGTTATACACAAGTTAAATTCTCATATGAGGAAGGTGTAGCTGGCTTCCATTGTGAGTTAATAATTTGGGCAGAAAGACTGACCCAGTATCTGGATAAGTACTCCTTCAAACAGAGACTTCTTAACAGGCTTCCAGTTGAATACTAACACCACTTAGTACTATACTAGTGTTGGGGAAGTTTGGTTTCAAACTGAACCAAACCAGAAGTTTGGGTTTCAGTTTGGGAAATTTGAAAGTTTGGTAAACAGTTTCAAACTTGGTTTAAACCAAACTGATCTTATAAATTTAAAAGTTATCAGATCCCTTAGAAAATTTAACTGGACTATCTTTAGGTATAGGAAATAGTGCAGTTAAATTTTTAAGCCAATCTGATAAGTTTTAAACCTTTATTTTGCATATTAATTTTGCACACTAAACTGATAACTGATATTATTGGTTACTGATATACAAAATAAAGGGTTAAAAGTCATCAGATTACTTAGAAAGCCTATATGCACCATGTTCTCTACCAAGAGATAGTATGTCTATATTTTCTAAGTAATCTGACAACTTTAAGACCTTTACTTTGCAAATCAGTTTGGTTTGGTTTCAACTTGGTTTGAGACAGCTTCAACATTTTAAGGTCATCAGATTGCTTAGTAAATCTAGGTACACCATCTCTTGGTATAGCATATGCTGCCTTTAAGTTTTATAAGCAATCCAATAACCTTTAAAGCCTTATTTTGCATATTAATAGCCAATAAGGTTAGATATCAGACTGCTTAATCTAATATATAAAACTAATACACAAAATGAAGGTTTAAAAGTTATCAGATTGTCTTGAAAATTTAACTGCACTATGTCCTATACCTAAAGATAGTCCAGTTAAATTTTCTAAGCAATCTGATAACTTTTAGATACTCAAACTGTTTCAAACTGAGAGTAAACCAAACCAAACCAATACAAACAGTTTATATTGGTTTCAGTTTCAGTTTGAGAAATTCTGGCAAAAACCAAATGGTTTGGTTTCTGGTTTGGCCAAAAGTGGCCCAAACTGAACCAAACTGAACTTCCCCAACACTATACTATACAATGGTATTTCCACTGAAAACAGTTCAATCAATGATATTGTGCAGAAAGTATGATGTCTTAAAAAGACCTTAACCTCCCTAAAATTTGGGTGAGGTAATGAAAGAATGGGTGGGCAAGGTATAACTACACCAGCCACTGACCCCACAACAAAGCTATAAAGGCCACAAGATAGTTAGCACCTGCATACTTCATTGAACAACCAGTTGCAGCATCAGAGTGTAGAAAATGGGTGCACATTGAGTTGTGTGCCATTATATTAGTTTTACTTGTGTTGTGCCAGCTAGGGCACTTACTAACACTTATTGGTAGTTATTACAGTATTTTATTACTATTTGGTATTGTTTGGTAGCACTTGCCACATATATACAGTGATAGTTGACATTTGTGTCTCTTAGTTGCTGTACTTATTGGTGTCACAATAGCAGACAGTGCAGTGCCTGAGTGCTCACATGTCTGACAGGACTTGCTACATTGGGCCCTATGCTTGAATGGACATAGTACATACACTTGCTAGTTTACCAAATATACAGTTGTTTAGTCACCTTTCTGCACCACTAGTTTAGCATCTCATATACCCATTTAGTTAATCTCACATTAGTCGACCATTGACAGGTGTCGATGCCTGCACTCATTAGAACACCAGACTTAGGGATATAGTTATGTCGAGCTTCCCCCTCAACACTTTCCCTCAGTTCTCATGTATCCATGCCATGACTGAGGTGAGACCCTTACATTATGTTCCCCAACATCCCATACTGATACTGTTGTAGTATTACCCTTTGTGTGTCTGCTACAGGTGAATAGAGATAGTTCTTGTGCATCTGCACTATGACTGAGTATTACCCTTTGTGTGTCTGCTACAGACTAACCTCCTGGTGCTCACTTGAACTGCTTATCCCACTGCTGCTATCTGTCCATAAACTATAATTGGTACACCTGAGGTCCTTCCTGTGCAATGTGTACTTGTTTCTGACAACAATCAACCTTCTGGTTTATCTATACAGAGTGGTTCCAGTGCTAGGACACAGGTGCCATATCCTGCACTAAAGCCAGCAACGGATCCTTGAAGAGGCCCTGTTGCAGGAAAAGTGCCAACAGTGAAGGGAGATACCTCCACACTAATGTGTTATAAATGTGGTGTAGTGTGAGATCCAAAGATGTATGCCTGTGAGTTTGAAAAGGGTGGAAGGATAAAGGTTAAAAGAATAAAGAGAATGTGCTTGTAATCCCAAAGGGATGCAAATGCATTGGGGCTGAGACTGCAGGTGCATAGATTCATAAGGGGTGACATGGGTAACCCTTGGGTATAAAATCTCAAACCATTACCCTTACCCTTTATACCCTTATCCATATAGGTAAGGGTATATACCCATACCCATATTGCCAAGGGTTTGTTAAGGGTATAAGGGTTTTTCATAAAAGTTAATACATTTGGGTTGAAATTAAGATAAAAAGTGATAATAACTAGGGTGTTTACTATTTATACTATCAACTAAACTTCTTTATAGATATAATAAGGCAAATATAACATTGAAAACCCTTTAAATATAAAATAAATTGATAAAAATCTTTGATATAATATTCTAAAACTAGAGAAATCATGGAATATTATTATGTAAGTATACCCTTATACCCTTAGTAAACCCTTAAGGGTATGCAAGGGTATGAACTTCCATACCCATACCCATACCCATACCCATACCCTTATACCCATATACCCAAGGGTTTACCCATACTGTGGTTTACCTGGTTACTGGATTGCTAAGTAAGACCTAGACACCAGATAGTCACAGTTGGTCACACAGAAACCTTAGGAAGAATTTGAAGGGCCAACTGTCAGGAAATGTGAGAAAGAGCACTTTCTATCCCACTGGACAGAAAGACTCTTTCTTTTATCCAAGGGCTAGCTAAGCACCCACATGTCACACTTGGACTAAAGTGTGTTCGACCAAGAGGGTTTGTTCTTGGTTGGGGTTGCTGTTGTATATAGACGATGCATGTCGCCTTCATGCTCAGTTACCTTAGAGCATGCTCAAGTACGTTAGAGCGGGTGCAGGGAGCCCCTCCTACTGCGTAACTAGGTTACATACTAGTCTAGCCTAAGACCTAACTAATCGGCTTAGGGCAACGTGCAGAACCATAGGACTGTGGTGTTTAATGATGGGTTGTCCCCAATGAGAGTGTTTATATATAGACAGGTGCTGACCGCCTTCGTGTAGCGAGCTACCTTACACTATGGTTTATAGACCCGAGGTCCCTTATGAGTCTGGATGTCCAGGCTGGTTAGGCACTGGTTCAGACATGTAGTGATCGATCAAGGTTTAGGTGCCAGAGCCCTAAACAAGAGCGATACTGTAAACTGGATTAGGAAAGTCCCCAGTCCAGTGCGGATTGGCTGGTGTTGCCACTTAGGTAATAGAAACTTGAGGGAGGAGAGAACAAGCTTGAAGTAGTGAAGCTTAGAGGGAAGACTTAGGAAGGCACACAGGGAGTGATGAGGTAAGTCCTGTATTATACAGAAGACCAAGCTTAAGGCTTGGTGTCAGAACAGAGTCATCTTATATACATGCAGGCATGGAAGTAACTAGAAACTGACAGAACAGAACAGAATCAGATTACAGTAAAGTACATAGCAAAGCACAGTCCGTAGCATCAAAGCACAGTCCATAGTATCAAAGCACAGTCTGGGGGAATATAGTAGAAGGTAGCAGAAGGTAACAGAAAGTAACAGAAAGTACTACAGACAAGAGGAATAGTCCAAGCGCAGCAGAATGGTACAGAAGGTAGGGGAAGTAAGAGGAAAGAAAGGGAATGGTCCATAAAGGTCCTAATGTAGTAGTCCATACCATGAGAAAGAAATAGGGCGTAGCACCCACACCTGATCTTCTTCACATGCATATGGCTATTGACCACCCACATGTTTACAGGTGAGTACATGGCATGTTTCTGCCCACACTCCCAGGACCCCACTCAGTGCAAGTGCAGTGAGACACTCCAAAGTGCAAACTATATTATAGTGGCATGCCCATAACATGCCAGTGATGCCACAGCAAGACAACAACTCCTCTCAACCCTGTCCCATCCTGCCTCCCTCTTACAAGTCTTCAGTTCTGAAGCAGGAGGGGAGGTGCTCAGTGCTTTCATTGTGGCCTCACAAGCCTGCATCAGATCTAGGAGGAGAATTCAGAAGGCAAGCAGGGAAGAGTCATCAGATAACCATGGCTAAGAGAACAGGCCAAGGGCCTCCACACATGGCACTTTCCCATATATTACACATACTTTACCCACACATGCCAATTCACTATGCACCCCCACAGAACTAATTGTATTCCAACCACCCCAACTGTACCAACAGCTGGCATGTATCTTTGTACATACATATATGTAGCATAATATAAATGCAGATTTAAAATAAATAAATAAATTGCTATGTTTCACATCTACTGTTTCTGACTCTAACTTGATGCAACACAACACTGGCACATGATCTGCCAAGGAATGCCAATTTCAAGCACCAATGCAAACTCAAACTCATGGTGTAACAGATGCTGAGGGAAGGGAATCCCTCAATTCTGGGTTGTTTTTCTCCAAAAAAAGTCTTGTTCAATTGCTATAGATGTCTATTTTAACCTTGAATTTAAATCATATTTTCATGTTTTTTTGTTGAGTGTGTAGGCATCCACATCTGAGATTCAGGTCTTACTCAGCAATCCAGTAACCAGGTAAACCACAGTACCTATGTCACACCCTACAGATTCAGGGGTAAATAGGGTGTTGCTTTGATGGTTTTCCACTTGCCCTCTTTCAAGGACCTGTCACCCTTTTATATTTGCAAGATATTAGGTATTTACAAACTGGACTGTACTACCGAACCTAAAGAGGATAGAGAATAAGAGAGGGAAGCTTAAAAGGGAAGGCATGAGGCTGTGTATGAGGCAGTTGCAATGTTAGCTGGCAAGGAATGGAGCCAGTTCTGAGGCTAGCACATGTCACTCCCTTACACCTCCTGGGGGGTTCAAAAAATTTGACCCTCCTGGGTTAAACAGATGCAAAAGTGTGGTTTTAAGCTGACTGTGGCCATTAAAACATCTTGAAACTGATGTTTTGCACTTAGAGACAAAGGAGCTTAAAAACTTGCACAGATAGGAAGGAAGGGGTGGAAAGATGTTGGCTGTGTGGGGTGTGGCAATTCTGGGGGCAAGACAAATGGTGGGTGTGATGCTGATGAAGAGGGAGAGGTTAGGGAATGAGTTCCTGCTGCTGATGTTGCCAGTGTTATTACTTTGATTGGTGTTGGAGTTGTTGCTGCAGAAGGAGTTGCTGCTTTTGCTGTTTGTGCTGCCTTGGTTGCCATTGTTGCTGTTGCTATCTTTGCCAGAGTTGCTGCTGGTGATGATGATGTTGCATGTTGAACAGTTGATTCTGCTTGTGTTGCTGCCAAAGTGGTTGCCACCCAGGTCATAAATGTGATAGCCATTGCTGCTGCTTTTGTCAAAGGATGTGGCTATGGCTGATGCAACCAATTGGAAGGTAAACATAGGAAGAGATAGGAGGGGAAGTGGAGATGGCAACTGGCAGCAGCTGTTGGGTCTCATTGGTGGATGTGGCTGTGGCATTTGTTGTTGAATGGGTGGTGGTGATGACAATGGATTCAGTGGTAAATGGGATAGAAGTGAAGGTGTTGGTGTCAGCAGATGGAATGGGCATGGCAGCAGAAGGGGGAAGGGCAATAGTTGACATGCTGGTGGAATTGAGGCTGTTGTCTTTGCTGAGTTTGGTGTATGAGTTCTCAGTGTCACCAGTGCTGGAATTGATGCTACTGTTGCCAAATTTGCTGCTGCAGTCATTGACTGAAAACTCCAGAAGATCAGAAAGGAGGTTGTTGCTGTTGTGGTGTTTGCTGCCATTGAAGTTGCCTGAGAGCTCCAGAAGATCAGAAAGGAGGTTGTTACTGCCTCCTTTGCTGCTGTCTAAGACTTTGCCATTGTTGCTACTGTCAACACTAAGGGAATCTGGGTTGTGTGCTATATTGCTGAGGACACCAATACTGTTGTCTAAGAGGTGGTCACCCAGGTTATAAATGCAGACATTATCAAGTTCACTCCTGCTAAGTCCTCCAAGTTTGTATGCATAGTTGTTGTTGTCAAGTTTGTCACAGCTAAGTTCTTTGGGGTTGTAAATATGGTT
Source organism: Russula virescens (assembly GCA_003316435.1). Lineage (NCBI taxonomy): Eukaryota > Fungi > Basidiomycota > Agaricomycetes > Russulales > Russulaceae > Russula > Russula virescens. Next base: position 23,032 of record QFEY01000180.1, read on the forward strand.
GCCTTTGCTGGTGCTGGTGTTGTGGCCACACTTGTTTCTGCTGATATGTTCACTGCTATCTGTATCATGGGAGGGTTCTCTTGGGTTTGCTCTTGGGGCCATATTGTGGTGGCATGGGTTTGGTTCTTCTTTGTATTTAGAGCCTTGGTGGCTGCTGCTGGTGATTTTGGACTGGCAGTGTTCTTCTGACTGAGGTTTTTTTTTTTTTTTTTTTTGCTGAAAAGGATTTATATGCAAAATTCTACTGAAGTACAATCTACACTACCTAGAAAACCAGCACAACCAGGAAGTAAGTATCATGATCAGTATTTCCCAATGAGAGATGGGGTCTGTCTATGTATATATGACACTAAACAATAAATAAGTGCAAAGCCAGTAACCCTAACAATGATCCTATACATAATCCAACCCACCAACCCTCAGCTCCTTGAACTCTAACCACCATCATGCCACCTACCATGCATATCGATATCCCTACCTTCCTCCCCCCCCAGGGGAGAACCTACGCAAACTGCTTCCAGCAACCCACAACTCACTGGCCTCCATGCTAGGCCTGTCTCTTGCCTACCTGCAGGTGATGCACCCAATGAAGAAGCCCTCCAGGGACCAATCCACTAAGGCATCAGCCCATATCCTTGCCCTCCTGATCAACAACCCTCTTGTCCAATCTCTCTTGCCAAAGGGTCCACTGGCACCAGCACCCCTAACCAAAGAACTATCTGCCCTCCAGATACACCTGACCAGCCTGGAGAACATGCTCACCAACCTCGCCAAGGCTACCACCGACATGAGAAAGGACATCAAAAAACATCCTGCCTCCCCTGCCCAACCCCCTGCTAAGACCACTGCACACCCCAGTGCTCCCCCAAAGCCCACTTATGCTGCTGCAGCAGCCTCCCCTTAGTGCCCCAGCATGGTAGTGGAGACAGCAGCCTACACATGGCCAGACCAGAAGCCTGCCCTGGCTGACATCTGTACCACCATCAACACCACCCTTGAATGCACCAAACCCACCCAGGTCTGTGCTGCTGCCACAAGGTGGACAGCCAAAGGCAACCTGGTCATCTGGGGTAGTGCCAACTTGACAGCAACTCAAATGACAACAGCCCTGCCCCATTTTTCCGAGGCCCTACATGCCTCCTTCTCAGCCCTGGCCCAGGCCAGCCCAGATGCCCTCCCCAAAGTCCGCCACAATGTAAAGTGGTCTAAACTTCACCTCAACTCCATGCCCACCGGCACTACCCCCAACCAAGGAGCCCTCAACCCTGACATACTGCATGATGCACTAGTCACTGAGAACCAAGCCTATGCCACCCTTAACATCATGCAAAAACCTTCCTGGGTATGCAATCCAGCCTCATACCAACCCAGTGCAGTCTCCTCCATCTCCTTCTCCTTTGAAGACCTGGATGGCTCACTGGCCACAAACCTCCTGCATCACAAATACCTCTTTGCCCTTGGACAGATAGCCTCTGTCAAATGCTGGAAGAACACCCTGCCCCAAAAGAAGTCCACCCGCACCAGCACCAACACCACCACCCAACCCCAGTCTGCAGGGGAGAACCCCCTATCTGGTAGCAGACCAACCACAACCCAAACCCCGCAAACCCCCAGACCCAGTCAGGAAGAATGCATCACCTTGGCGCTTGCAGCATGCCACAAGGCATTCAGGTCCGGAGAGGGGGCCTGACAAATACAACCTCTCCACCCATTATAATCTGCCAGGGTTTTGGAACATTTTTTCCCCATTGTCAATTACTATCTTTACCCTACCTGCCTGATCATGCAGTACACTGCCATGCCCTGAGCCAGTCCATCCCTCTTCCTACTTTCACTACCCATGCCGACCTCAGCTGAGGAAGGTAACTCCCACACTGGAGCTGTTAGACCTTTTTAGGCAGTCAGTAACCCCCAGATGTCTGGCAATGCGTAGCTAGATTGTATGGACTCATGGCTGGTTTCTGGTAGTGTACAACTGTGTCTGTACCCTGTATGCAGCAGAATTCAAGTTTGGATCCAAAAAAAAAAAAAAAAAAAAAAACCCACCAACCCTCCCTAGTGGCCATGCTATAGTCTGAAGGCCACACCATTGCCAAGAGGGTGTGAAGCCTTAATGGGGTAGACTGGCAAATGCCCCAATATAGGGGTCACTGAGGAAAGAAAGGAGGGGACAAGGATGGAACAGGTGTCAGGGGTGTGGGGGATCAGTTGAAGGCAGAAAAGTAGGCTGGCCCACCCCACCAGGCCAGGTCAGGGGGGAAGGAGGCAGGAAGAAGGAGGGGGGTGGGTGGCAGAGAAGAAGTTAGGGGTGATATGGATGGTGCCTGGCCAAACTGCATCATCCTGTCAGCCAAGGAGGCCAACTCTTGCTGCTCTGCAAGGTCCATGGCCAAATGCAAGTAGGTTCTCGTGTTCCAGAGGCTCAACAGCCATTGCTGCTCAAAAGTGGCAAGAGGGCTGGAGCCAGACATGGGGGTACCTGCTGGCATAGGATGGGGGGTCAAGGGGGCTGTGGCAGTGGACCACAAACCTGGCTGAGGCATCCCCGAGGAGACCAAAGGGCCCCTGTGTGCCTTCTTGCCCTTCTTCTTGCCCTTACCCTTAGATGCCACCAGAGTGGTAGGGTTTGGGACAGGAGGTGGGGCAGGGGGTTGGGAGGGGGAAGGCCCAGACTTGTGGGCACATGCAGGGCAAGGGGCAGGCTGGGAAGGTGAGAAGAAAGTGGAGGGGCTTATGCAGCCTTCCAGAACTTCTATCACATAGGTGAAGAGTGCCCACTTTACAACCACCACAAGGCAGTTGTCAGGGGACACATGTAAAGCAGCCTGTAGAAGAGCAGAATGGAATTGGGGAGTGAACTCAACCCAAGAGATGTGACCCTGCTCATCCCTTTGACAGAAGAGGAGGGAGGAATGAAGGTGGTTGTGGTTGAGGAGCCAGTGACGATGGAAAGAGGAAAGGAGGGTGTTGACCAGAGTCAACACCATCCTCCTAGGTGGGGAAGGGTGAGTCTTAGCACCTGACTCCATATCACCAGCTGGCTTTGAGCCCCCTGAGGGACAGTTAGTGGCCTCTGTGGGGTCTGGGGTGTTGACAGACATATCCTTCATCCTAGGGCAAGCCATGGGAGGAGGGGAAAGGGTGGCAGTTGCAGGGGAGCAAGTGCTGAGGGAAGACAGGGTAGGCATTAAGGAACTGCTCTTGCAAATGGCCCTGGTATACTGATGGTAGACAGTCCTGTCATCCACAGACAGGAGATGGATCTCTGCAGGAGAGAGAGGAAGGGAAGGGTTGAAAGATGATGACATGAGAAAAGGATGATGGTGGTAAGAAAGCAAGAAGCTGTTCTGACTGAGGTTGCAACAGGATGGCAAGAGGTGAAAGTGGAGGTGGCATGAGATTATAAAGTGGTGATGGTGACATGGTGAGTGACTGAGGTGGTAATGGCAGTGGTGATAAGATGAAAGGCAGAGGCTGCATTAAGATGGGAAGTTGCAACAGAGGCAGTAATGGCAATAGCAGCAGTAATGAGATGGGCAATGTGGGAGATATGAGGTATGAGACAGGTGGCATAAGTTTGTGAGATGTGGGCACTGGTGACTGAGACTTGAATGATAAAGGCAGGGAAAAAGTGGGCAGAGTGTCAAATGCAGGTACTAGTGTTGGGGAAGTTTGGTTTATGCCTGAAATCACTTAGTGAAATGAAGGTAAAGATCTAATTCAATTGCTTAGCAAATTTAGGGTTATAGTCTCCTATATCTGGAGATAGTGTCCTTAAATTTGCTAAGCAATTGGATAAGATCTTTACCTTCATTTCACTAAGTGGTTTCAGGCACAAACCAAATTTCCCCAACACTAGCAGGTACTGCTGGCAACAAAGACTTGAGATGTGCAAACAAAGGAAGTTGTTTCTTTGGTGTGGCAGAAACAGTAGGCATGGGCAGCAGGCAGGATGGGGGCTCAACAGACAGAGGGGCAAGTACAAGAGAGGGTGTGGGGGATATGGAACAGATGGGAGGGGAAGATGAGCAAGGGGCAGTGACAAGGGGTGGAAGATGTGAGAACAACAAGGCTGAGCTGGCTGGTAACTGAATGTTTGGCACAGGAGGACTGGGTGGAAGAGCTGGAGGAGCAGGAGTGGTAATGACAAGGCTGGCTGGGGGTGAAAGAGGACTGTCAGCAGCACGATGTGCACATAGCAGGCTCACCAGATGTGCTAATGACTACTACTGTGTACTATGAAGTGAGAGAAAACCACACTGGTTATTATGGGGAGAAACAGCAGTCCTTATATACATGAATGAGGGTGTGATGTGACTAGATATCTCCATAGATAGTAAAGGAGTGACTAGGGAAATAAGAAGTAGGTATAATCCCAATAAGGGATACTTCCATCCTAATATAGAAGTGGAGCATGTGTGCTTCAACAAGGACATGTTGTGAGGACTGGAGATGAGAGGGCTGGTATAGGTGTGGATGTGGGAGGAGTGGGCAAAGTGGGTGACAAGGGTGTGGAAAAACTGGGCATGGCAGACAGGAGTACAGAGGGCACTGAGGGGAAAGAACTGTACAATGTTTTTTTTTTTT